>VZTF01007556.1:846727-896939 GCA_013397755.1 Cnemophilus loriae | reverse complement strand
CTGTTACTAAACCCGGCTTGGGATGCCGGCAAGGAAACGGCTACACCGTGCTTGTTTCTGAAGGAGGCTGATAGTTTTATTTGATCTCGGAGAAGAAAATGTAATCATATTTAAGTGCTTTGGTTTCACACGTGATTGATTTTTGGATAATCACATCTCATTCATGTTGTTTTCTACACCTGCCAGTGGTACCTAAATATGCTGTTAACGACAGAAAGCCAGAAAAAAAAAAAAAAGAGAATAGTAAGGGAAGCAAAACCCGTGAGAACTGTAGTGGACAGCATATGAAGTTGGTTATTTAAAAAAAAAGAAAGTAGTTGTTTAACTTATAACCTACTTACAAGTGGAAGGTAGGTGTGCTTGCAGGCATGGTGTATGCTCAGCTTGTTGTATTGGATTATATTTCAATGTTAATGCACCTTTAAAAAGGCAACACTGATTTCTACTCCTATGTGGGTCCAGTGTAGATGCTTAAGGTATTTCCCCTCCCTTAGAAGACATTGTGAGTTTGAGCATTGTTCACTGATCCAAGAGATGCAAAAGTCTAAAGGGTGTGTATTCAAAGACAAGTAGGATATATATTTGAAGATCAAATCGCTGCTGGTAATAATGATTACATGAAAACTAGGAATAGTTAATGGCAATAACACAGTTCTCTGTTTTCTTCTGCTACAGCTTACTTGTCTGTCTGGTACCGCATATTTCAGATAACTATATAAGGTAATTAAATTATGTATTTAAATTAGGTAACTATTTAAATTAGTATGAAATAATTAAAACATATGGGAGCAAAATATGATGTTTTTTAGAGAGCTTACCAAGTACTTTAAAGGGTGCAGTAGTGTTTCGTTATATATATATATGTATATATAGTCTTCTGATTTAAAGGTTTATTTTACTTCACCAGAACTCTATATAGTTTAATTCAAGGCTCATTCTGGTCTGTCTCTTGTGGGATTAACTCTTGGAAGCATATCAATGTAATCTGTTTGTGTTAAGCATTGCAACATTTTTTCTGTAAAGGTGGTGCATCTCAGTGCAGCTCTGACTAGTGATGTTTCCACCTGGAAGTACAAAAAGAACTGCGTAAATAATTCATGAGATAGTGTAATAAATGAAGGTAATCCCATACCAAGGAAGAGTAGTACTCTTCCTCCATGGAGGAGTTAATGGAATTTTTTCATTGTCATTTTCACGCTAATTTCATATCATACAGTAACTAAAATTTTTACCCAAATTGTAAGAGACAGATGCAATGCCCTGAGACTGGCATTGCCATTTTAAGGTACTCTAAAGTGAGATAGTTTATTCAGCCCTTAATCTCTGTAACCGAACTCAATTTTTACTGCCTCTGTTGTATTATTTCTCAAGATTTAAGAAAGCTATTTTTGTCAGGGGCATGTAATTAATACTTGTTCTCCTCTTATGCCAAATTTTGCACTTGTGCATAAAGCTCATCCAAGGGAACCTGAAAAGTGGATCTCCATGGTAACGAGAGAGAAATTGAGAGAGAGAGAGGATTTTCTCCCTCACCATAGGTCAAGACTAGACGCCTACCCATTCCTTAACTTGTAGCAGCATTCATTGGCACCTTCCTCTCTGTGGTTATTTTGTCTCCTGGGGTGTGCTTTTACTGTTGCCTCATGCTTCCAGAGTGAGAACAATTCTACGCTCGATGAGCACAGCTTCTGTGTTTTTCCCTGCCCTAATCCTCCCTTCTGCTTGCATTGTATTTAAGTGTTTCTATACCTATAGGATTTTACTGTGGGATTTTGGGAAATAGCTTGTTTTCCCCATCAGATTTTTGTTTTGAAGACATGTCTTGTCTCTTAACTGTGTGTAATAGCTGATGGAACCTTACTTATTAGTCCTCTTCAGATGAAAGTGTGTTCATCTCCTTTTTCTCTATTATTTGTGTGTGCTGTTTTTGGAGCTTCAGATGTTTCATAGCAGTAAAAGCAGTTTACTTCTTCTCACCTGAGAGCAGGGATCAATTTCATTTTTTTCAGTCAGCATGTGAGATGTGATGCCGGGGTTACTATTTGGAGATGTTCAGCATAAAAAGACTTTCTTTCACCCTAACTGTCATCACAGAGCAGCAATATGGATCAGCTCTTTCTGGGGGAGTCACTGGGGTTTTTTTTCCCTTTCTCTTCTTTGAAGAACTGTTTACCTAGACTGTGTCTCTTTCAAAGCTGAGATGAACACATTTTATTCTAGATGATCCTGTAGTCAGATACTTAAAACCTTCACTGAGGAATGTAACATATTTTCTATTTCCATTTTCCTGTCTGTACTCAGTTTTTGTAGCTACAGTCTCATGAGAGGATACCAAATGGCTTTTTAAATGGCTCCCTCAGGCTACTGGTGCACCAGGTCACCCTGGGCATATTTCCAGCTCTTTTGCCTTTCCCTGTGACGTATCTTGGGATAACTTGAAAACATCTGCTAAATCAACCATCTTAATATAAGATAGCAGTCATCATTTGTCACTGGGCAATATGTCATTTGTGGCTCTCTAATTGGAAGACAGATGCCAATGCTGACTTTGGCCGTCTTAACTTGTCTAGTTGGCAGATTGTCTGTAGAAACACTTCACAGTGCTTTGAAATCACACAGTGTATTTCTACTTTTCTGTATCTCTATGTTTCTTAAAGAATTGCCTGTGCCATTTGAAAATCTGCTCAAGAAACCATAATGATAGCAGCTAGTACATTCGTAATCTGGCTTTCCAAGTAAACTTGACTTTATGCATCTCTCTAGTGTCTTCTGGCTAGATGAGAGCCATTTTTAAATAGTTGCCTGTGTAGCTTTTTCTTAAGCCTTTGTATATGAGCTACTTCTGATCTCTTGCTGCCTGATGCCCTGTCCCTGTATTGGTGGCATTTCAATGGATGTCACTCATTCCAGTTGTTTCCCTCTTTTTGAATTTTTAGCATCACCTTTAACTAACTGAGGAGGTTCTTCATCTTCTGATTTCTCATGGTAAAGAAACTAGGAATTTGAGAAATGAAATTCTATCTGTGTGAAGGAAATGTATACTTCTAGATGCCTAGATCCAGGTTTTGAACCTCAGTTGCCATGGTTCGGGTGACAAAAGCTTGTGCCATCAGCTCATAACAAAAGGTCTCAGTAGTTATAGATTGTGCCTTACACCTAGAATGGGCTTTTTTAAGCTTTGTGGGTTAATTTTGAATGTAGGTTGCAGTAACTTGAGTTGACTTGCAACATCTTACAGGTTTAAGCATCTTAATATCCTGATGTGGTGACTCTGCTGGATCCAGCCAGGGATTTCTTGAAGTTCTTTTTTTCTTCTGTAGTGGAAAATGGAGATAAGGGGGTGAGGATCCCCAAAAATTTTTGTCCAAGAATTGTGCTTGAAAACCTAGTAATCATTCTGGGTGTCCTCCCTGAAGATATTTCAAGGCATGTGATGATAGGATGGTAGCTGAGTTAATTTTTCAAATGAAGGGAGTGTTTTTTTCTGCCAGCTTCTCGGGTGTGACTTCCGTTGCTAATTCTGTGCTTGTACACACTTTCTTCTCATGTGTCTGTTTAGTTTTGCAGATGGAACAGGATGATGTATCTGACTGGAGGGCAATAGCAATAAGAGACAATGATTAGCAGTTTTACCTACCTTTGTCGTGGTAACATCAGTTTTAGCAGTGTGCATCCAGCATTGAAAGTTAACATTGAGGATTACTTTCTTACTACTGCCCTGTGTGTTTCTTTCGTCTTGCCATCAGGGAAAGAAAAAGGAAGAAAAAAATTAAAGAAGGGTGGAAATGAAATCCAGGTGTCTGCTTTGTGGTAGTGGTCACAACAGTATCTTTTCATTTATAGCTGGTCAACAGGCAGTGTGCAGTTGCCTTTGTCCAGCCAGAAGTATTGAGGGTCAGTGTGCTCTGGGGATGCAAGGCGTCTCTCAGATGTCCAAAGTGTCAGAATCTCTATGTTCTTTCCATCTTGCAGCTGGAAGAATTTTGGAGTCCTTGCGGTGTACCATTCACATAAGGCGACCTTCTTTTCGTGGTTCGTAGAGGAATGCAGCTTCTGGTTCTGTGGTGCTGGAACTGCATTGGTGCAAGTGTTTCACAAGGACTTCAGAGATCCATTGTTCATGTCAGCCTGTGTCTTCTGGCTATCTATTGGTTGGGCATAATGCTCAGGGTGTGGTTTGGTTCTTTAAAGGTGCCAACTGTTGTTGCATCTGGTTTACCTCCATAATGTTGTAGGGTTTTGCTTCTCTCTCTTTTTTTTTTTTTTCCTGTCTGTGTGTGTGACTTTATTTTAGAACATCACTAAATTCCATTATCAGATCCCATTTTCTAAAAACGTACCATAGGACAGGATCTGAGCCACCTGATCTAGTGGAAGGTAGCCATTACCAAGATGGGGATTGGAATTAATGATCTTTAAGGTCCCTTCCAACCCAAACTATTCTTTGGTTCTGTGACTCACCTCGCTGTTCCTTCTAATGGATCTTTACTTGCAGAGAAGTGCTTACTGCCAAATTTATATACAATTTTGTAAATAATAGTGATGAATATCCCAATGGAGCTTTTTAGTGGCGATGGGTTGGCAAAGTAGAATTAAAAGGGAAAAAAATCGCAAAGGAAGGAATGAAAGAGGTAGAATTAGGAGAATTTGTTATTTTGTATAAATTAAGTATTGCAAACATAGTCAAGTGAAAACAATTTAGATTAAAAAGTGAATGGTAATTCTGCAATTTCATTCATGGAAGAACTGTACAACCATAAAATGTAATATTTGAGAAGATGATTAAAATTATTTTCCAAAGAAAATATCCCAAATATCTAGATGGCATCTGTCCTTTAATAACAGCAGCAAAATAGGGCTAGTGATTACTAGATTAGTGGTACTTTGAAGAGTACTGTATGTATATCACTGTATGAAATTAAATACTCCAGAAGAGCAGATCCAATGTCTGTTTAGGAAGCACTGTAACTTCTAGTGAAAAAAGTGGGTTTCTTAAAATTTTGGTATGGATATCTACACGATAAAATAAACTCAAGTGAAATTATAAACTGGAGATGAAACCTTTTTCTCACACATTTGGATCTCGCTCTTCCTTGGAGAAAGAGCCAATGCAGGTTTCTTTTCTTAGCAACAAAAAAAAAAAAAAAAAGAAACAAAAGAAACAAGCTGCTGATATTGCACTCAGGAGAGACTAGTGAATGGTGTTCAAACTAGCTAGCTGCCCTGGTAGCTCAGAAATTTTTTTTTTTTAATTCCTGAAATACTACAAACTTATTCATGTAAAAATTATGGTTGCATCTTCTTCTTTGTTTTGTTTTTTATTTTTTGGGGTTTTTTTGGTCCATGGCAAGTACTTCAAATATGACATTCTTTGTAGAGCTGTTTCAATATCCATGTAATGTCCTTTACAGAGTTGTAGTGGCATGGTAGCTGACGAGCATTCACTTCACCTTGGGGCAAAATGTTAGTTGGAGTTTTTTGTATATAACCTGCAAATCTATGTGGTGTTTCTTATCATACTGTGATGGTGTGTGGGCTGGCTTCCAGAATTACTTGTATGGTGTTCTACGTCTCTATAGCATGATATAAATGTCCCTACTGGGAATATTCATGCTGTGTTTTGCAGGGAGAGTTGTACAGCGGAATTATATATGAACAAAACCTAAATACAAGGACATTCTGCAATATGCAAGTACTTTGGTCATTTACAAAGTCGGTAGTATATGAAGTACTTCTAAAATCAGTGCAACATGCTGCAAAATAATTAATGTGTTATGTTAAATTACATTCCAGAGGATGTTTTTGACAGAATCAAGGGAGAATATGGGAGTATTCTAAAGTTCTTGACCTGATCCTTTGCTCTTTATGCTAACTGGCATTTTGAACATGAACTGCAGGAGCAGGTTGCCTGCCCTGTATGAGATGTTAAATGTTGAGCACCAGTTGGTCAGGCCTATATTGGAGGGTTTTTTTTAATGTGAAAAAATGCTGAAATGCAGTGGCAGCACTTTTGTGTGTTACACTTGTAGAGCCCTTCTGAAGACAGAAATATTTGCAAAGAGATTACTCAAGGATCACAGCATTTCTACAGGACCTAGAAGAAATTAATTACATCGTGTTTCTTTATTCTAAATTTCTGGTCCCTCTATGACAACACACAGGAAAGCATGGTGAGAGAAAGATGAAGGTTCATCTTGGTGCCCATTTCGGTTTCTTTTGGAACTAAAGAGAAATTTTGCATACAATGGGAAGAAGATTTTCCAATAATCATTTTTTCTAGCATACTTTACACATTTATATAAAATCTTAACTTGCTTTTTGCTATTTAAGTTTGTCTGTAGTTTGCTTTCAGCTGCTAAAGGACCCAAAATAACTGGTCCGTTTTCCCAAGGACTTACAGTCTCTCTAAGAATAGAGAAACTAATAAATAGGAAAGCCTAAAAATGTAAATTTTATTTGTTTAAAAGCTTCAATATTATTATTCTGTAATGCTGTCATGCTAAAGTTTATTTTCAGATTTAAAATACTACATAATTCAGAACAAATGCTGCCAGTGGTCTGTGCACAGTTCCCAGGGATCTCTGTGCAATGTGTCCCTGATGAAAGAAAAAATGCTCTAATCTGAGGCTATTGAGGAAGACCCCAGTATTTTACTTTATTGCATTGTATGTATTACATTTATACATTGTATGTGGATTTTTTTCCCTTGGTTCAACTGTGATTCTTGTTTGTTTGTTTTTATACAGAACTGGGACCATTGATTATTTGTGGTTTAATTAATTAATTAATTGATGAGTTTGCCAGATCTAGTTTAGCCTTTCCGGCTTTGTCAGCATACAGAGTCCTTGCAGCTGATTTATATATGGGTTTGAACAGTTGCTGAATGAGGCAGTGGCTTGGTTTTGAGCATTTGGGTTTGGTTTTGGTTTTTTACTGCTTTGTATTAAAATATGAATATTGTGTTGACTCTGGTTTTGTGTGTACATGACATCCTCATGTTATTGTAGAACATAAATTATTTCAGTTTTATTTGGTGATTTTGCCTTAATATTTAGTCTAACCATAAACTGTTCTGAACTCATCTTTCTTTCCATATCCAGCTCATGGCAGCTACTTGTCCAGGTTACCAATGTGCTTGATAAATGTGGAGTACCTCTTCAGGCTCACATGTGCTTTGAATTTAGCTTTAAGTCAGGATTGATCTTTTGATGGGGATTTTTTTTTTCTCAACCACAGGGAGAACAAAAGTTCTTGATGTTGATCTCTCCCTACTCTGGTTCTGTAGGGAAGGCTGAAGAGAAGCTGAGATTAGCTGCTCAGGCACACAGGACACTTTAAAGAGTTTTTGTTGCCCTTCTGGTGGAAGCAATGAGAACTTCAAGGAGGAAAGGTGAATTCCTTTCTGGAAGGTGTTGAAGGCAGTAAATGCACTCCTCATTCGCATCTCAGGGCTGAAGAGGCCGCTTTAGCTATTGTCGTCAGGTGGCCTGGGGAACACGAATTCATAGACCTGGTATCTTAAGTCAGTAGCAGACTGCTCAAAGCCAAGGTCAGACCTACGGTGGTGCTCACTTGACTGCACACAGGACAGAGCCGACTGTCACAAGTCTACTTCTCAGGAATAATCACTCAGTGGATGTATTATTAGACAGTTTTTCTGCGCAGTCACAGTGACTGGCCTGAATTTTGGGGGCACCGGTGGCACAGTTACACTGCACTCATATTTTTGGTATTAGTAAACACCCCTTACTCTTGGTAAAGGAAGCAGTATTTATAGAGGCAGACACGTGCCTTCTAGAGAGTGTATGTAGCCAATATGTTATTTAGTATACCTTGTTATATGGCTGAATAAATAAATACAAGATGCCTATGATAGATCTGAATTGCAAAAATCTAATATGATAATGCTTTTACCACTGCTAGCAGAGCTCAGTAATTTATTACTACAGTTTGGTGTCATGGATATGATTCATTCTATTTTAGTGGATGCAAACAAATTGCTTTACATTTGTGTAGTAATTTATTACTCAAAGCTGAATGCATGCTTTGTGTGATACTGAGATGCTTGAAAAATTTGTATTTATTTTATTTATACATATTTTGGGAGGGGTAAAAAAAGTCAATTTTTCAGCACATACTATTTAAACAATCATCAGAAAATGTTTAATTCAACAATCAAGAGGACAAGAACAGTTCTTGTTCAGTTGAATAGTTGAATTTCAATGACAAATCATGCTGGAGCCAGACTGGGTCCTCCCAAAATCTGATACGAAACCTATGTGTAATCCAAATACTCAGTCACTTTCCAGTTTTTTCATCTGTTATATGATTTTTATTAAGCTAAGCTGCCTGCTGTATGTTTTGTGTTGGAAAAAGTTAAGCCACAGTATTAGAAAGAAAATGTTTAAATACATTGATCAGTGTGTGTGTTGCACATCTTATCTGTTTAAAATAGATAAATTATGAAAAAAAGTTCATTTTGCTTCTCCCTTTGAATTTGCAGATTAGTCATGGATTGTTGCCCACAATTTTATGGAGCCTAATCATGTAGTCCTTTTTTAATAGATTCCATTATTATCGTTACAATATACCACCTAAAGTAAGTAAATTAATTCAGTGGAGTCTCTCTAGAGCTGTGTTTGTGTGTGTGCTGAAAGATTAAGTGTGGCAAATGTAGTAATAATGGTTATTTTGTTAAGCATTTTCCTAGAGTTTGCATGGATGTATTTTAAGAAGCAGGATTATTTTTTTGTATTTATTGCTAGGTCAAATACTTTTTGGAAGTAGGATGAAATTAGTCATGCTTTATCTAACAACTACTTTTAATTCTTCTTGTGCTAATAGATAAAGGCGAAATTAAACAAAAGACATACTGAACAAAAAACATTGGAAAAAACCCCCTGAAAACTCTATATTTTATATAAATAGACCAGATCTTGTTCCTCTTTATGCACCAACTGGATAGCATCAACAGAAAACAGAAATGTGTTTGCAGCAGAGTTTATTTCAGTAGATGCAAAGTGTGGAAAACTAGGTTTGTGACTGGTGTGTTTACAAGGAGGTAAGTGGGATGAAAACAGGAATGGATTTGACTTAATGCTAGATTGAAGTAGGTGGAAATGTGAGTAACATAAAGCCAAATGAAAACCTGTTTTTGTTATGTAATTTCTGATTTTTGGCATCTAGGATTTGGAGATTTTTTAAATCTGCCTCACCCTTGACTGTTTGGATTTGGGGGATTTTTTTGAGGAAGAGAAGGGTAGAAGTTAATAATCTGGATAGTGGAACATATGGCAGCTGGAGGGAAGACAAACAAACAAACAAAAAACCCCAAAACAAACCAACGCAAAACTCAGGGTCATCACTTGCAATAGTTTCCTTAGCCAGTTAAGGAACAAATTTGAATTTTAGGACCTCAAGGTTTAACACATGGACCATGAAGCCTCAGAATAGTCCATGGGTAAAGCGAGAGCAGAATGTGTGTATGAAATGTCTTAATGCATATCACAACTGGCAAATCATTTGTGGAGGTCAGGACACAGTAATACATGAGATGTGTTCGCTGTCTCCTCCTCAGTGACCAATACAATATTGCCGTCCTTGCTGCAGTAACAACGTTGTCATTATTTATTTGGTAGTAATGAGTCTGCATTTAGGAAGAAGAAATGAGTTCATAGGAAAATTGTTTTACATAACAGAAAATCACATCACACTGAAGTAGTACAGATAATTTCAGAGTTTTCCTTGCCAACTTCCTTGCAAGTGAACACATGATTTGAATTAATTTTATAACATAATGAAGATGTATAACCAAGGACAAAGATTAACCAATTTAAAGTTATGCTTTTAGATTTGCAAATATTTACACTTATTTATAACATCAGTTCCAAATGCATTTCCTGTTTCAGATATGATAAATAGACCTTTCCTACTTTCAGACCATATCTGGTAATACAAGTGAAGTAGCACAGTAATTTGGAACAGTAACATTGAAAAAAAATGATAGTCCTAAACAAATTGTAATGCGCTGCATATTCCCTAAACAATTACCTAGTAGATGAAGTCAAGATGGATTAAAATACACTTGTAGTTCTAAATTATAATTAATTCTCCATTGTATTTTGTCAACAGTCTGAATTTCAATTTATATTAACCTTTCCAGCTATCCTGTAAGGTTAAATACTATTGCAAGCTTTTTTCTGGTAGAGTGGTATCTTTTGTGCTTGTCAGAGTTCAAGGAGCTTCTGGACAAAAGCTCTTAGTCATATGGTTTAGTTTTAGGTAGTCCTGCAGGGAGTTGGCCTTGATGATCCTTGTCGGTCCCTTCCACTTGGGATATTCTATGATCTTAGGTTGGGCAAAATCAGAATACCCTTTTTCAGGCTCCAGATTTCAACATCTTCAGCAAGGTATATAGAAAGAAGCCTGTCCATAATCCAGCATAGCCTGATGAAGTGTCTAACATATACATATATAATTTTTATTGTTAAAAGCGCCTCATGATAGAGCATAGCTAGAATAATCCATAGGAGGCTGATCTGCTACTCCCTGAAGGCTGTGGCTCACACTGTGAAAGTAATGTCAATCATTTCCTTAAGCAGGCATTGGATCGTGTCAATACATGAGCACAAAGATCACATCTCTTTTTTTTTTTTTNTTTTTTTTTTTTTTTAACTTCGAGACCTGCTGGTATATTGACACTTCAGAATGTTATCTCCTAAATGATTTGCTTTTCCACGTGAACAATTCGAAAGGCAGGCTTTATACTGCTACTTGGTCTCCTTTGTATGTGGTTAATATTTGTGGGGGTTTAGATATTGTATGTGCACTAAAATGACACTTTTGAAGGGACAAAAAAGGCTATACAGGTTCAAAAGTGTGAATGTGCATGTATAACTGAAATCCCACTTCAGGCTTGACTTTCTACATTGTAGACAGATATTTCAGGTTTCTTTCAAAGAAAAACTTAATCCCCAGTCGGTGAACCTGCACATAGCCTAGGTTTTATCTCTGTCTCATGTTAGATATATGTGTAGTACTTAACAGAGGTTGAAGTAGTGCATGAGATCATCTAAGCTGACTTGAATTTTACATATATGGAAGGAGGATGGAAACTGGCAGTTAAGCTAAATGTTGGAAGATAAAGACATTATTTTTCCCACTAAGGATTCGTAGTCGTCAAGACTGTCAAATTCATTTGTGTGTCAATTACAGTTCCAGAGGTGAAAAGTCAGGCTGCTTTTCAAGACAAGTTTTTCTAATTAGATTAATGAATGTTTGATTAATATTCCATTAGTAGTATATGATAATTATACCCTGATGGGCTGTCACTTTAAGTACGTACAGGGTAAGATCACAGATGCATTTTTATGTCGTTATGCCTTTGTCAGCTTTAGTTCCCATCAACAGTCAGCTTTATGCAGATGCTCATTGAAATATTGCAGAAATACATTTTGTCCGTAAGCCTGTTAAATGATGCTACACGTCTGCTTTGTGGGTCAATGCCTATCTCTTGCTTTGTTTAACATTTCATCAGGGTTCTACGCTTTGACATTCACTAGATTGAGCTTGCAGAGGGAAACTTTGCTATTCAGGAAGTGTAATGCGTGAGGAAAATCCTGATTCCTAACTGTGAATAAATCCAAATCAGGAAATAACAGCAACTTCATAGAACTATGGTGGAAAATCTTTTGACTTCTGGAGGTTCAAAGCATTTCCCTACAGTATTAGGTGTTGTAGAGATGCGTGCAATTAATACTCAGAATCCCTGAGTTAATGTCATGTATCTCCCTGAGGATGGCCGTGGCATTAAGCATGGCTCTGAGGGATAAGACCTCATGATGCTTTCTGGTGAACCTCCTCGTCTTCACCTTCTAAAGCATCTCTGGAACTCATTGCTGACTGTGGGCAACCTGTATATGGAAAAGGGGAAAAGGATTGGATGTGATGCTACAATTGCATAGCAGAATGCTGCAGCAGCAGACAGGGACTGTCTGGATGCACATCTGACTGAACTCTCCTTCTTTTTCTCCTTGCATTGTTCTCCATTCAGACTAGATCAGAAGACCATTTTCTTTGTATTGCAACCTTTACATTTGGCTGAAAGCGTGTGTCAGAGAGCAAGAATGAAGCTTTCTTTCACAGCTGAAGAAAGGAAACCTAACTGATGCTGGCATACGTGTTTATATGGGCCATGTGTTAATTACCCAGGGTTGCAAATGAACAGAGACGTACTCCAGTTGTGTGTGCGCGTGCTGCAGTGTATAGAGCAACAGTTGCAGTATTTGAATGTTTCATTCATTCCGCACTGAATTAAATTGAGTTTTTTTCCAACACTTTTAATCTTGGAACATTTTTATGATATTAAATCATGTATTTTTTAAAAATGAAATGGAGTTACTTTTTTATTAAATAGTATCATGTAGGGATCCCAAGACGTTAAGAACTATAGAGCAATGTAGTCTGACTCTTGGAATAGTGAAGGAATGAGTTACTGTAGAGGACTGTTGCCCTTTCTGTGTCCAGCTGCAAATCTGTGAGAAGAGCTTTGCAATTAGCTTTTGTAAATACTAGCTGACAGCAGAGGAGGGTTTGAGACTTTGGTTTCCTGGGCTCCACTCCAAGTTCTGGAATGAAATACACTTCAGTGACTGCATATCTCCCTGCCCCTGTCTCATCTGTCTCCCCTAGCTTGACTACTTTGTCTCCTCATCTTGACTCATGTTTGTTCTGTGTGCACCATGCTTCTTACTGCCCTTTTTCTGCTCTATGGCGAATGCCACCTCTGTCATGCTTTCCATAAAGTATGGATGGAGGATAGAAGGTACTAGAAATAGTACATTTTAATCTCATTTTTAGCATTCATGCAGTTGTGCCCCACTGAACAGTAACAAGCAATGACAAAGTCTCTTGGTCATCTGCAGGTTCGGGTGTGTTCGGTGACGGTTGCAGGCAGAGCGTGTTCTGTGGGACTGGGGTACAAAGAGGAGATTTATTTCAACTTCTGATGTACTCCCATTGGGTGAGATGAAACAGCAGATTTCTAAGGCCACCTTTTTGTGAGTTTTATTGCTTTCAAGCCAGAATAAACCTGGCTTGCCCTGTTTTTAAAATGGGAGCGGTAGCTTTTAGTGAGATATTTTTAAGAATTTAACTTCAACAAAACTTGTATGCTCAGATGCATCTCAGCTGCCCTTCTAAAAACGTTTAACAACTCTGAACAACTCAGGCATTTTCAGTTCATTTGTAACACAGATTATTTCACATTTTTTATTTCAACAAAATTAGTTAAATGATTAAACCTGAACTAAGATCAGTCTGTCTGTGGCAGTAGCTGGGACTGAAGAGATGCAGCCAATTGCCATTTAAGGTGAATTTCCTGTTTGTAGGAGAGATTGTTGTATCAGGAACTGGTTGGTAGGATATCACGGATGACTCAGGACTGTGCAGAGTCTGCCAGTCATATGGAGCTGCTTTCAAGGACAGTCTACTGAGTCCGTAATTTAGCAGTGAATGGTGCTAACTACTCATAGGAAACTTGAATCCAGAGGTAGAGCTGCAAAGTGCTTTGATGGACCTGGCAGCATGAGAAATTTGGCAAGGAAGGACAATTTTGAGTTGTTGTTAACAGGAACTACGAGGACTTTTCATAAAAAAACTTCTTATGGCAGTGAGCCGAGAAATTGAGATCCCAATACAGAAGCAATTAATTAGGATTGTTTGGGGAAAAGATGACATAGCTGTTTGGAAAAGCACTCTTAGGAAGGTGAATGTGACCTTAGAAATCAACTGATGTATTCAGTTTTATATCCCATTAAGTATTCCCGACAACAGAGGAGATTTTGCTTTAGACATGTACAGTGTACGCTCCATGATATACCAGCAGAAAACTGCACAGGGTATTTCCACATTATTAGGAGTAAACTGGCCTTGTGACAGGAAGCATTTGTAATTCAAGAGAATGTTCAATGAATGGATTCCCTCTTTAAAAGACAGGGGATAAATGTGGCTAAATACTGCCCTTTCTTTGTGGAATTGTATTGGAGAAACTGCAACAGTGCCTAAAAGGGTAAGGAAACAACTAAACTGCTTGCTGGTTGCTGTGATATATGCTGGACTTGAGTATGTTGAATACATTCATCATCAGCTGATATTATAGCCTCCAGTTTTCAGTTTTCTGATGCCAAATGATAATCTTTTTGTTTTAATTCCTGCTAAAACTCTAGTGTTCTTAAAACAGTGCTATCTTAAGGTTGTGCTGCTAGCTTAATCTTCTCATATATTTCCTCATTTTTCCTGTTTAAAATGTCTTTTTTTAATATTTAATTAATTTTCTGTGGTTTTGTGGTAGTAGATATGTACTTGAAATAGGTTTGAAATGGTTTTAAAGAATTTGAAGTGCTCCTTTAATCATTGTTAGTAGTTGAACAGAAGCATGCGTTAACTTGATTCAATCAGATCTATGCTCCTTAGTGCAATGGAATCAAACATAATTTAACATCAGCTTCTTTACATAGGGTGAGTAATGAGATTGTTTTCACCCAAACATAATGTAATTTTTTTGTATTATTTTAGCTTTTATTTTCCATTGGAATACTTTGCACAAAATTATGTATGTTGCTCACATTTTAGAGGCCTCTTGGTAGAGAGTACGGTTTATTCTACTGCTGATATTAAACCCACTTTTCTTTCCCATCTGCACCATATAAATTTTATTCATCTTCTGTATCACCATATTTCTCAAATCATATTCACAACTAAAATACTCTCATAATGGTGACACCAAACACTCTGTGTATTTCAGAGTCTTGAGATAATACTAGTGGTCTAATATTAGATAATACTAAGATAGTATTTCCCATTCTCTCAGCTGGAAAGCTCTGGAACTTTTAATGTGGTGTGTGGGAAACTGTGCTTATGGATTTTTTTTTTAATGCTCATCCCTTTATTCTGCATTAGTACTACATCATGGAAGCAGTAGCTTCAGGAAGAATATTCCTGCTCAGTTGACAATTCAGGAAGTGTTGCTATCCCCCAGAGAAAAGATTAAATTATGTCTTTTTCTTTAGGCTTTGCTTGGGTTTGTGTGTTCTGTGGTGCAGGAGAGGATACGGGTCTTTTTCTCCTGTGGCAGACAACCCATTAAATGTGCCTAATACAACTGAAATAGCTGTTCCAAAGAAGAACCAGTTCTTGTCCTTTTAATTACAGCTTTTTGATGTGTCATTTACTTGAGTGTCTTACCACAGCATCTTGTTTCCTACAGAGCTCAAAGGCTGTCTGCTTTTATTAACTGTGGGTGTGGCACGTTGCAACTGAGGGAAGTCAGCAGTGCTTGTTTTCCTTGATGTTAAAAATGCTACCTTAATAATCTCTTATTTTAACAGTATTATTTGGTTATCAACTGGTTTTATAGAGGATTAAACTACACTTGCTGATAATAAAGGGATTTTAAGCTTCAGCAGTTAATATAAATTTAATGTAATTTGACAGATCGTAACGTGGGTTTCAAACAGACCCAAATCAAGTGCTTTTGTGATCATTTTGTTGGTTCCTTTGTGGCATTGAAACTATTGTTCTTTCATAATCACATCTCGTTAAGGACCATAAATAAGTTAACTCTGTTCATTTTACATCAAAATAAACTTTGAATATTTAATACTCCTGTGTCTTTCATATAGTTACAAAAGACTTTAGCAAAAATATTGGGTGAAAATTCCTGCATGTTAAGCAACTACATGGAAATGATGACCTATTTGCAGATCCTTTTTAGGCAAATGGTAAGATGGAAAAAATGCATTTGGAACTAGTGTAGGAAAATGGTTTATTACAGTAACTGTGTAATGATAAGGCTTGAGGAAAAACTGATATATATGGAAACTTCAGAGATTTGTTGAAATTCAGTGGATTCCAACTTGTCTTCCATTTGAAGTGCTTATGTCTCACATTTGTTCCTGTAGACCTTTTTGAAGGAATGCTTCAAGAAGGATAATGACTTGGGGTTTATATCTACTGCGTGCAGAACCAAATCAAGA
The DNA here is from genome assembly GCA_013397755.1 of Cnemophilus loriae. Lineage (NCBI taxonomy): Eukaryota > Metazoa > Chordata > Aves > Passeriformes > Corvidae > Cnemophilus > Cnemophilus loriae. Next base: position 880,905 of record VZTF01007556.1, on the reverse strand, counting down.
AAAAAGTGGGTTTTTTTCCTACAAATGTATGTTCTCAAATATGTGACAGTACAGTTCTTATATAATGTTGGAAACCATTTTTGTGTTGCTGATGTGGTTTGTATCTGGTGACTTTTTAGACTTGATAATGTGGAGTTGTGTCATAAGCTGTGACCTGGGTTAAAGCCCACCAGAACAACATCTCTTTTATTGTGGGCCACTGTGGCCAGAGGGTGCTGCATTGGGACCATTGCATCTGGAAGCCAGAAGCTCATTAGGTCTCTGCTTTCTGTCACTTTGACTATGAAGATTTAGGTTTCTTACACTCCTGAGGCATAGTCCTGAAAGGTCTTCTCCTCAGAGCTAGCAAGAGATGTTCAGTTTACCTTGTGAAATACTGGATGAAGTGTTAGAATGGAAGCTAGTCTCAGATACACTGCTCATCTGGGAAAGGAGCCCTAGGCTCAGACTACACACAGATACACAAGTAAGTAATGATTTTGAAGTGAGGACAATAGTATGCCACTCATAATGCAAATGCAATAAGTAAACTCCATGCCTTTTATCTGATTTTAGTGACTCCCCAAGTTCATTCCTTATCAGATTACCTGAAATTTTGTCATGGACAAAGTAAAGTATGCAAATTTTGTAACCTCAGTTTATGCTGTGAATTTGCATATGTGCATATAAATAAAAGTTACAAAACCCGCATACAGATAGACAAATGCTGCCTCAATATCTGCAGACCTCTGTTTGCATATTATGTTGGATCACAAAACTAAACTGAGTTTTCATGCAGTTCTGTATGTTTCTGTGGTGGTGCTAAGAGCTAACTTACAATTTTCATCTCCCCTCTATACATGAGAGGGGGTAAGAATGGAGGCCAAATTCCGCTTTCTTTGATATTTTACAGATTATCTGTAAATTTTCTCTATTTTTAGTTAATGTTCATGTCGTTGCAGTGCCACCTCCAAAGACTGATTGATATTGGTGACTTCTTGTAGAAAACCAGTTTTGCCCATTAATATCCCTACCCTGTGAAATTATAAGTGAGTAAAAATCCCCAAATCCAACAAATTAGGTTATAGTTATGCATTTATATAGTCAGACAAAAGATCAATCTATTTAATAATCAATATAGATGATTAATTTTTTTAATGTCAGACCATACTTCCTAAACCTTACCTTCTTGCATTATTTAGGCTAATATTTAAAATATATTTTATCTTTCTAAAAATCTAAAAATACATTGTACAGATATTGTCACATATCTAAATGACACTTTTCAGGGTGATCGTGGGCTCTCCATGGAGGCCAGCAAGACAATCATCTCATTAATATTTTCTTTTCTCAGGTGTCCTACAAGTAAGAGGTAGAAGGAAAGTTATGTAGTTCTTTGATTAGTATAAAACTAGGTCATCAGTGATGTCCTTGCATGCTAGGACTTTAAGGTGTAAAACCAGATTTACATCCCCATATCACTTCAGTAAGAGCCAGTCTCCTGTTACACAAAACCCCACAGAATTTCTGATTATGGTTCCCAAAAATCAAGTTCCCCTAAGGTTCTTCTGTGTTTCATGCTGTTACAGCTGTGTTGCTTAATGAATACCAGGTGATGTCTCCTTTGAGGACCCATTTTTTTGATAGATTCTCCATAAAGCAATAGCCTGCAATTCTCCACAAAGCAATAGTAGTCTTGTAAACACTGTTAGAAGGTTGGCAAAGTTTGGCTTCCTCCCTCACGTAGCAGAATTTGGCTCAGTATGGTTTTATGCTACATAAACTACTCCCCAAAGGCTTTTATGAGCTGCTGTACCAGAAATCTCCACTCCCTTTTGGGTAATAACCGCTTATGACTTCTTGCATTAAGGGACATGTGTGTCAAAATGTATTGACATGAGAAGTTTGTGTTGTCTGAAGAAAAATCTACTTCAATATTTACTTAAAGCAAAGGTAAACCCTGTCAATCAGTAAAATACAGAGGTGAAGCAGCAAATGTAAACTTCCCCCCACCATCACCATTCATGCCAAAAGTTTAATTTTCTGCGAGTCTGTCTCTGAATAGGTATTACAAACAAAAGTTTTCATAAACTGTATTGCAGATCGATCTCCCAGGGAACTCTGAATTTCTCACAGGCAGATTTTGAAATCGTGTGTAGCTTTTTTGATCTATTATCGCCATGTTAGAGCTATTTGAAGGACTCGTATGAACAGCTGGTAAATTTTACTTGAAGTTTGTTAGTGAAGTCCTGAAATCTTAGTGAATCACCCAGGAACTTGGACTTAAACGTGTATATGTGATCAGACTGGATATAGCATGGGCTCAGGGAAACCTATTATTGTCCTCTGAGAAGCTAAACAAGATGAAGTCATGTGCAGCTCTGATCTCATTAGTTAACATTCTTCCTGATCTCAGTGTTGTTGACCTCTGAGGAGGCCTAAAAAAATAAAAGTGAATTGTCATGTCAGTACACAAATCATGCTTACACTAGTGTTTTACTTTCCTGGTAATATTCTTAGTTATTATTATAAATGGAAAATGGTATCTATTAGAGTAAATGGTTTAACAATTTGTAACATCAACACCTGGTGACTACAGTTGTAGAGAGAGCTACTTGGCAGCAGTGTAATAAGACTTGTTTTGTTTTTATGACAGCAAATACTTGTTTTGAAGAAGGAAATAGCTAGAATAGTATTCCAGGGTTAGTGTTTTCTTAAAATGTGATATTTCCTATTATATTTTATACTCTGGTTATATTGAGTAGTTTGCGACTGACCACAGTAACTTCACTGAAGGATTTAATCATGGATATCTACAAGGCTTTTTTTAAAGAAATAAGTGACTATTTTATTGAATGCATAGGTGAGCTAATGGAAATCAAGTAAGAAAAATGCAATATTCCTTGCCCCAGTGAAATTTTTGCTTAGAGATCTCTACCAACAAATGTATCTTAAAAGAAAAAAAATTATGAAGAAAGTATGTCTAAAGCATAACGTACTGCAACAGAATGTCCTAAATTTTATTTCCTGATTCCTCTTTTCTGCTTATGTTTATTGCTCACCTTCTATTAATGTTTTTCTTTTTAAATAACTTCAAAATATTAAAGAAACTGATGTTTATGTTTTAAGTTAATGGCCGTCTTTGAGGAGGAAGGTACAACTTTTGTGTTAGGGCTTTTTTCCCCTTCATTTGCTCGTTTTACAGATTTGTAATATGATATTCTTGGTATTTTGTGAAATTCTTTGAAAAGTAGCAAAAGATAAATTGTTAGCCTTAAAGCTATGTTGCTTTAGCAATAATTTCTTTTGTAAGGGAGGAAGGAATGATATGACAATTTCTAAGGTGTATGGTCTCCACTTTGTCCTTATGGCTAATTCTAAATAAGAGATGTATTAACATCCAGTTTCCATGTACCAGTTTTACATGCATCATAATAGTAATAATTAGCATTTTATTCTGAATATTAAAAATATTCATAGTTCATGGATACACTGCTGCACTATATAAAACCTCTTCAAGGTCTTAGATGAGTGTTTAGTTTGAAGGTACCAAAGAAATTTCGAGAAACAAAGTAACATGGATAAATGAAGCTAGTGTGCCCTCTTTATTTAATGTGAGGAAACATCTTGCGGGATGCTGGAGTGCACTTCTAATTTCTTTTTATTATTAGAGATCATGTCAATAACTACTTTTAATTGTCTGAACCATAACACAAATTCTGCTAGCTATTACATCTATAGTGTTTTGCAAGGCTAGATTTTCTTTTAGCCCATGGAAATAATATACAGTATCTTCATTAAACATACTGGCAGCTCCTCAAATGATTAATTAGTCCTGCCATGGACTTGCAAGAAAGAGTAGCATAAGTAAAAGAAGCTGTTAGATCAAAACCTTTGGGGAGAAGCGATAAAAGAAACTGTGTTGGTTGTGACGAGAGACCTACCTGGAAACTCCAGAGACAGAATTCAGTGTGGATGGAGATCCCTATAGCGTTATGAGGAAAGATAAAACACGCTCACAGAAATTCAGAATGGGGAGCGTATACTGTTATCAGTGTGATAGCCTCAAATGCTTTGCTCTATAGTTGGCAAGTTGTCATTACTAGAAAAATAATTTCATTTTAAAATAAAGTTGTAATAACCGCTTTGAGTTGAGTGTTCACAAGCTCATTCATTTTGATTTAAATAGAGACATAAATGAAAGTGTATTAACATTATGTTTCAGGTCTTCAGTTCCAAAACAGGATCTATAGAAGACCTGGGAAAAGCACATAGGGGAAGTTGCTCAACAAATAAACTCAGGATTTTTTGAGAGGGAGGGGAACACCATTACCTTTATCATGGAAGAAGCTATCTGGAACTAGTGGCCAAAAAAAAACCCAGTAAGAGGTGTTTCCTCATTTAGCTGGATGAAATGGTCTTTCTCCAGGAATTACGTAGAATTAGGAAGTCTGTCTGTTCCATTTCTTCTAGGCTAATCAAAAAAGAAATCCATTAAAAGATGGAATGGAAACTGCTAAAAGCAGGTTTTATTTACATTCAATAGGAGATGTTTTAACAAACAGTTTTTCAGCCAAAGGAACAGAAAAAAAACAAGGAATGAGATATGCCAGGGGAAGATTATTTAGGTGTAGACTGAAATGTGCATTAACATTATTTCTTCTGTTGGTAAGGGTGATACAGCTGACTATGAGAGCAAAAGTGAGGCATAACAGGCACTTAGTGACTGCAGGATGTATGTCAATGTCTGCTAGTTGGAGTGATATGGGAGGTATGAAGTAGTTGCCAATAATTTTCCCCTTCACTTAAATATTATGTGCAGTGGCAAGACCTTTATTTCAACTTAACATTGGTAAATACCTAGATAAAAATATTGCTGGAGAGAAAGATTAGAAATGTAGAGGTTAGTAAAAAGTTTCATGGAAACTTTTGGAAAATAAGGAGTTGGCAGAACCAGATGTTGTTAAACAAGCTCTACCTTTAAAAAAAAAATCAGTGAAGAGTGTTCAATGCAAGAAAAATATGGCAGATATCAAGATGATCTTAAATAAAGCATTTATGATGCCACATGAGAACTTATGAAACATGAACAGCAAAGAACTGAGATGGACAAGATGTTGGGTGAGGGAGATGCCACTGTGGTGAAAGGAGCAGTACTGGATAGGGGGAATTTGCATTCATCAGTCAGGTCTTCAAATTTGTTATGTTTTAGTATTTCATTGTCAACCCTGGTATAAAGTGTAGGAGTATGCTAAGGAATGAGTCAATGTTTTGGAGATGTCTAGAGTTCAGAGGAGGACTAGATTTGCAGAAATGGAAAGAAGTTTAGCTTTACAATGTGCAAGAGATCAGTATGCAAGCTTGCTAGTGCTTGAGGACTTAGATTATTTCTGTTTATTTGGGGATTCATTGTTTGAGGGAGAAATCTGGGTAACTAGCTGAGTAGAAGATGACTATGAAGGCTCATAATAATGGTTCGAGTGTAGGCAAAGGCCACTCACAGCACAGAACATGCAAGGACAGAGATTTCTGTAGATGCAGACCAGGCACGGTGTGTGCCTGGGAAGCCAGCCTGCTGGCAGAGGTGGAGTGTGCTGCTCTGCCTGCACTGAAGGCTGGTAGTGCCATGGCTCTGTGCCCTGTATGCATACAAGTCCCCTGTCCCAGAGCTGCCTGCTCTCAGATCAGCAGCCCAGAAGGCACAGGGGCTTGAGGCTGGGATGAGTCAGACTGACAAGTGGCTGCTGCTGAAGGGAGGGGCATGCTCTGGGAGGAAGGTAGGGTTTATGCCTGAGCGGACAGGGATGTGGGAGATGTGTAGGCTCCAGTGACATCTGTAAAGATGAACCTTTTGCCACCCCTTGTCTGACTCCAAGGCTTTACTTTGTGTGCTTGGTTCTTCTTTCTTGCCAGGGAAGTCTCTAAATTCCTACCCATAGTCCTTCTCCCAGAGATCACCAGACCCTGCAGCTTTCCTCTAGTCTTGGTTATCATTGTTACTAAAGATGATCAGAGAGCTCAGGAGGAGGATAGGCTGAGAGAGCTGGGGTTGTTCAGCCTGGAGAACAGAATGCTCTGGTGAGACCTTAGAGCAGTGTTCCATACTCGAAGTACTGGGGGCCTAAAAAAATTCAGAGAGGGACTTTTTACAAGGGTATGTACTGACAGGACAAGGAAATGGCTTCAAACTGAAAGAGGGTGAGTTTCGACTAGACATTGGGAAGAAATTCTTTCCAGTGAGAATGGTGAGGCACTGGGGCAGGTTCCCTAGAGAAGCTGTGGGTTCACCATCCCTGAAAGTGTTCAAAGTCAGACTGGATGGGGCTTTGAACAACCTGGTCTAGAGGGAGGTGTCCCTGTCCATAGCAGGAGGGTTGGAACTGGATGATCACTTTGAAGGTCATTTCTAACCCAAACCATTCTATGATTTTATGATCTTCACTCTTCTGAAGACCTATGATCCCTTCCAACCCTCTCAGTTTGTGCTGATGAAATTTCCACAACCCCTGCCACTTTCCAATGGCTATGAAAAGGAGTTTTACTTACATGGTGAGAATGCTTAGTTTGACATGGAAGGGGCAAAAGAATACGTGTTACTGCAAAATCTTAGTGGTTACATCTTATCTGAATAACTGTGTAAATCTGATCTCTCATTGGCAAGATAAGGTTCACATTTGGCAAAAGGACATATGAAAGAAAGAGAATATATTGTAGGGCTGTTCTTCTCTAAGCCTGGAAGGTCACAAAATGGTTCTCTATATGTGTGCGAGGAACTGAACTGAACGCCAGGGAGGGAGTCACTGTTTGAGTCAAAGGATAGTGGTGGTATATACACAAGATGACCCACACATGGATAGTTATGGGCTCAAAAACAGAAAATAAATTATTACTTCCAATTACAAGAGGTTTTAGAGCAACAGTCCAAGATTGGTTTTCAGATTAAATTTGCTAAGTTTATCTAAGAGCTTATATGATGTGGTTATGTGTGATAACAAGGGAGAAATATTTGTGAACCTAGAGACCCCTTCCAATCTAATTGAGGAAGACTTCTTATAATACAGTAGACATTAATGATTTTGCAGAGTTAGTTCTCAGTCTCAAGAGCTTTCTTAAGAGAGAAATTTACGTCCTTTTTTTATATAACAGAATTTTTTCTGAAATGTCATGTGGTTTCCTAGGTTTTTCTTTATTTTCTGAATTACCGTTATGTGGTTTTTGAGAATACGCTCACGAATCATTGTTCAAAATAAGAAAATTGATCTTCTAGCTCTCTGTGATGAAGTATTTTATGAAAGATTAACATGCTTGAATTGTTGTAATGGGCAGAAATGAAAGAAGGTAATGCTTCAGAGGAGGCAGAATGGACTGAGGGAGGGAAGAACAACAGAAAGATCCATGTGAGAGACAAATCTCTGTTTATATAAACCAAGCTTCTGAATATTGTGTTATCTGTAGATACCATACTTTGGTGATAAAAGTACACTGGCTTCATATATATCTTGCCCTCAGTTTTAGGATTAAACATGTGCTAAATTTTTATCTGCTTTGATCTCAGTAGGAGTCTTCCTTCTTCAGTGGAATCTGTTTTTGGGACTGTGATATGAGAAACCATCTCATTTTAAAGCATACTCAGGAGATCAATTTAAGCCAATTTAGTTCAGTGTCCGTAGGTATGATGTTTCAAATCCCTATGTAAGGTTTGTCTCTGTAACATCTGTTTTTAGAGCCTGAATTCTATTACATTTCTAAACTCACCAAGTTAGAAATGTTTTATGCAACATTTTATCCCTGTCTTACAGACTGTGAACTGCAGGATCTGCAGTGAAATACCAGCAGTTTAACTAGGTTGTGCCAGCAGCTATTATTATAAGCTTAGTCTGGGTTTCTAAGTAAATAAACTATGATATTCGTACATTAAATGTATAATTGATAAGTAAATGTAGAAATATAGTAGAATTTTAGGAGTGTATTAGCTTTAATTAGCTGACAAAAGGGTATTTTTCTTTTTAGTATCTGTATAAATTAATTTACTATTGGATTAATTTAATCCAAACTGCTTATTATTGATTATTTTCTATTTCTAAGGGCCCAATGTTGCCGTGTTTAGGGAAAACATTCACTTCACTTGGAGTTTTGCTTGGATGAATGCCGTGAGATTTGCCCCTAAAAGCCATTGAATCTATCCCTACACCAAGCAAGCTTTAACAAATATTTCTCTGTTGCATTAATGAGTTGCCTCTATACACCTTGAGTGTATTTCCTTTGCAATCTACAGTGCTTGCCTATCAAAATACATTCTTTGCTATGTTTCATTTGCTTTATTGTAATTCAGTTTTAATTTAACATTGGAGTGGAACAGAGGAATACATTTCACTTGGTGCCGGTATTCTGGCTCTTAGAGTTGGCCATGCTAGCATAGAAGAACAACAGGTGAAGTTTATAGTGATGTTTTCTGCCATATACCTTCGAGCTTCTTAACTCAGGAAAACATCTGTGAGAGGGGCACCGAGAAGATTTGCTTGACAGAAGATTTTCTGCTGTGAATCATTCTTTAACGTTCTTTCAGATTTGTGAATGTCCAGGACACTAAAAATAGAGAAGGAAGAGTTGATCCCTGTCTATGAGCTTTTTAACTGTTGTGTCATATAGAACAGTTCATGTGTATATTCTGTGGCCCATTGTAATCTCTGTGAGAGTTTTCCAGATGCCAAGTGAAGACAGTTTTTCTTTGTGAAAATATAACCAAAAAAGATTACTTTAAAAAGACGAGCTTAAAATCTCTCTAGGCTGTATTCCTTCTTTATAGAACCTCTCCTGCTTAGGATCTGCAATGTGGCATTGTATCATTACACCTCTAGTTACAGATAGATTTTCTGAGCCATGCAGAGAGAGGCCTCTTGAAAAACAATGCTTTTCTTCTTGGGGAGATACAGCAAGAGTACACCCGAGTTCAGTCATGCACCTACAGCTGACCATACAGTCCCATACTCCTCCAAGGGTGTAATCCAGAGGCAGCTTATCTCAGGCATTGCTGACTTTTTTTTTTTTTTTGCTAAGAAGCAATTTTCACTTTTCTTAATGAGAAGGGCATTGTGTGCTGGGGCTCAAGAAGGACACACAATTTAAGATTGCTGGCATTTTGCTAGCTCTCTTTTCAGATAAGATCAGTCACCTGAAAATCTTGGTTGCTGCTTCTGTGGAAATAAACACCTGATGTAAATCTGTTACTGTGAGCTTTCTTGCTCCTTACTTCTGAACAGTTTCATTTTTATCATTGCCTTCATCACTGCTTGCTTTGCTTGAATCAAGATGCTGCTTGCCACCCCAAGGGTAAAGAATGGAAAAGTCAGTCTTCTAGAAGAAGGAGCTGAGACATTTCAGGATGGAGATCTGTTCTGAAAAGCTAGCATTTCCTTCATTTCTCAATCCCAATGTGCTTTCTCTTGCCTCTCCATCCTCTGTGCCTCATATGTTTCTCTATGCATTTAAACTGTGTGTTTTGCTTAAAGCCTGCACACATCTTGCATCTGTAACATTGATCCTGAGGGGAAAAATTGCTTTGTTGTCCTTCAAATCCCTGGTCATTGCACTTGTCACTTGCATTCCTTGATGATAGATGTGTATGGCTCAGTTGTGTGTGATGTAATCTGCTTCTATGTGGACTGTAGTCCAGTCCACTCACTGAAGCAGACTTCTAAAAGAGAAGTAGATGAGATAATTTAATGCAATGAAACAAACAAACAAAAAAGAATAGATATGGAAGATGTAATCCTATTTTACTTCTATTTCTTTTTCCAAGCATTTAGAGCGTAAACTATGTAATTCCTTCATGACAATATCATTTTCAGTAACTTACTGAAAAAATACAAATAAAATGTCAGTTCCTGTGGGAGCCATTAGCCTCGAGCAAATTCATGATGCACTGGAAATAAGAACATGCTGTGAAAGCTGGTACATGAAATGCATCAAACTAAAACATACATGCTTTTGAGATTCAGAACATATTCCAAAGAAATACATGATTTGGGGGTCAGTAGTGTTTTTAATTCATATTTATACATGCTTTACCATTATTTAGGCTGTCGTGCTCCTACTCATAACTTAATAATTGAATTTTTTTAGCATCAAAGAACTATAAGAAATCTTTAGTCATATCCATCTGGTATAGAGGTCCATGTCTGGCAATAGTGGAGAGACGTGGGTTATATATTACGTGACCCTGGGAGTGGTGTTTAACATGAAGGCTATTCTGATAAATGTTAAGAGTCTCCAATGGCCTGAAACATTCACTGTCTTCAGATATTTTTTGATATTTTTTCCAAAGCTATACCAACATGGCTTCTTTCCTTGGAGAACTCATTTTAACACATTTGATGGCACAGGGTTTGGACAACTTGCCAGTATGATAGATATATATTATGTCAATCTCTGACATAAATCTCATATCCAGAGTTCCTTTTGATTTCAATATGTATTCTTACAGGGATTTTAACTCTATATAAACACATAAAGTGTGCACGCATCCTATTAACGTAGGATATAAAGCTTCAATGGCTCCTGTGCTGTGAAGTTTAGAGGTTAGACAGGTCTAATTTCACAATACTGCTAGGGCTTTTAAAAGCCATCCTGAAGATGGGAATTATGTCAGATTATATGGCTACATTAATCTTGCTATGGAGTCATAATATTGTCAATTTATCTTGATGATCAAAGTTCTTAACTCTCTTACTTCAGAGTAGCATATGCAGGGTTTTATATTTTATTGTCTGTTTGTTCCAGCAGAATCTGGCCTGCACGGCATATGCTCAGCAAGCTTGAAGTGTAATTTATAGATACTTTTCTTGATCCACAGGCAGCAAAGCTATAGATCTCACTTAAACGTAAGTATAAAAACCATGTTGGAGACCCCCTTTTGCTTAAGGTTTTTATGCCCTACTGAATATTTCTCCCACCCCTTGGGATTTCAAATAGACTTCTTGTGTGGTTAAAGTAGTGCCTGTCTGTTCTCATCTCCTTTTCACATCTGTTTTTACCACTCTAATTTTAAGCACTGCTAGTGAGGTGCAGATTTGCTTGACTTTGTTATAATAACCTGTAAATGCAGTAGTCAGTACTGTAGCCTTCCATTTTAAGAGCTTCCCATTGATGAAGCAAAGACACTGATGCTGATACTGCTGCTGTCTTTAGTGGCTGTGAGCTCCCTTGCTGCCCTAGTGCTCTTATCTGTGCATTTTTCACACCTTGGTGAACAGAAGAAGTCAGTCAGAATAAGCCTTTTAGATAACATCCGATATTAGAAGCCAACTCACTTGAATTTGGGGGATAGTTTGCATTGTATGTTTTAATTTTCTGCTTAAAATAGTTTTCTGCTTAAAAGTGTCTGGAGGGAATCAGATTAGAAAAGAAGCAGGGAAATCTCTGGGTTGAGACCAAAGGCAGAAAATTTTCTGTTGGAAAGGAACATTTTTCTGCAGCTGTGCAACTGTGAGCCAGTGTGGCAGAATCATTGTCCTGACAGAATATGAACTCTGAAAGGTTTTGGTGTGTGATGCATCCTTCTGAGTCACGTTAGTCCAGTGCACACTGTTACTGCTGACGTGACGCACAAGTATTTCTCATCTCCTTGTCCTGCCTGCTCAGTGTTTCTGGAGAGTATCTAAGAGCTTTTGACTCATTGCGTTCCAGAACCAAATTCCTGTCTGAGTGAGCATGTTTGATAAATAATATTCTCTGCATATCCTGAAAAAATGTGCTGGAATGCTTACTGAAACTCCACGAGAGATGCAATCATTCTGTATGCAAAATATGTTAAAATCAGTAGTAAGAGTGTGTCCTGGTAAGTTCAGTCATTTTTATCTTAGGCATTAAATGCCAACACTGAGATTTTTCTGGTTTGCCTATTAAAATTAACAAAAGGTAGATAACCAGATCCCTTTTACGACTTTGAAAAACTGTTTTCACTGTTTCCTAGGGAAAAAAAAAAGTTAATTGCCAAGGAAAGCCACTAGGTTCAATATTAGTTTGGTATTTCTATTTTGTAATGAGTGTGAAATGTAAGCTAATACGAGCAATGAAGTGTTGCTGGCATATAGAGCTTTATTTTTGTATGTTTGGTATGTTACTAAAATTTGTGTAAAACTTTTAAGGGGCAGTTGCACAGCAATGAATGCTCCCATAGACCTTTTGTTTTGTCATTTTGATTAAATTTGAAGTGTCAAAATTACTACAATTTAAGGCACAAAGTTTGTTTCAGTATACTGTAAATTCTGTTTTCCTCCTTTATGAATATTTTCAGATTTTAAAATAAATGTTATTCTTACAGAAGATAATGACTTCTAAACCAGATTGGTTTCTGATTATCCTCTAAGTAATGTTTTCTCCCATTTAGCTAGGGCCTTGGCTATATGAAAGATATCTGAGTAAATCCTGGAGCACCTAGCATTTAAAGTGAGAAGCAATGTAGCTGTAGGATTTCATTTCCTTTGTGAAATTGTACAATTGTGTTAGTTATGTAGGTTTTCTAAACCAAAATACATGATAAATGATAAATACTGGTTTACATCATCTTTGGAAAGAGACTGTTCTGCTAGCAGTCTAAAGTACTATGCTTTGGGGAGATCTGTCATAGGGATTAAGAGACTTTATTTCCTACCGATGTTTGTGAGAACTGAGAATTTTTGCATCCTGTCATGAGGTGCTCAGCACGGTGTCACATCCCAAGTGAGCATGGACCTACGCAACCCATAGATCCAAGCCCTTCATAACCAAAACAGAGTATATATTAATCTACAGATGGGGTCAGATTAATTATTTTCACATTTGTTTTGAGTTAAAGGTCAAATTCTGGCCACTGCTTTATAGACTTTTTTATTTTTCAAACTAGGATATATTAAATATACAGTAAAAAAAAATATAAAGTACTTTGTTTTTAAATACTTTCATTATTCTGAAGAAGTTTTAAAGAAATGAATTGCTCAGTCACATCTGAAAAAGTTGTTCAGCAAATTTCTCCCTAATGGATACCACAGCAATAACATGAATCATAGAACTACAGGGAAGGGAAAAAAATAAGCACCAAGAGAAACATTAAAATTATTACTTTTTGCTTTTCCTAATAGCTTCAAAAGCACATGGGTTTACAAAACACAAAAAAAGTTTGCTCTTTTTCATGTCTCCTGCATTTCATTGGTATGTATGTAATTTTTATTTGCCCATTATTAGGGTTTAAGGACAAAAAAAGTATGTGAGTTCTTGATTTCAAACATGTTTTGATTTTTTTGGTCAGTTAATTGGTTTCTAATTGAGTCGAGAGTGAGCAAAGGAAAAATTTGGAATAACTTTAAACTGAAAAGTTTAGAGTTCATTGCTGAAGGCTGATAGACATGCATCCTCCTTGTGCAGATAGAGGTAAAGGGGCAATGTAACACAAACTGACAAATTGGTTACATGGATACTTCAAAAAAGAAACAATCGATGCGGAGGTCAGGATCTAGATAATACATATTTCTAGGTGTATGCTGGACCCTGCAGCAAAACACAGTCAACCTCTGAATTAATGAGAGCTGAACTGAGCTTTTGTACTGTTTCTATCTCCCTTTAGCTTGGGTTTTTATCAGATATTCCATTTATTCTGTCAAACAGAACTTCTTGCCTGTCTTCTGTCTGGCAAAAATGTGCTTTAAGCTGTATTAAAAAATAACAGGAATGTCCTGACAAGTAGCAAACAACCCTTGAGCACTGACAGAAATTTTGACATGTAGCAAAACTGTCTTGCCGAATGCATCTTCCAACTCACCACCTTTTAACAGGTGTGCTAAGACTACACAGCCTTGTTTTCATATTCTAGTGCAGATTGAGTAGTATATCTGTCTTTACCACGAAGTTACAGAGACTATGTTAATGTGCTATGAAAATGTAAAATAATTTGGATGAATAACGGAACATGAATTTAATTCAGAAAGCCTTAGGGGTATATTCTTATTTCAATGAGAGGCGGTTTATCCTTAGTGAGAGGCTTATGCATAGCTGTCTGTGCACTGAGATGAGAATACACTCAGAACTACTTAAACTCGAGAGCTACGAATAATCTATTTAGAGTTTTTGTAGTCAAAAGAGATGGAATTTTAAAAGTAACTAGTTAGCCCTTATTTGCATAAGAAAATTAGCTGAAATTCAAGTCGTAGAGAAAAATTCAAAGGGCTTTGTCACCTCTATTACATGCTATCTGATCAAATTGCACATGAAGGCAAATGGCCTGATCCTTTTTCCTATTTAAGTCTTGCTAAGTACGTTTTATAAAATTGATTATTTCTTTTCCTAAGAATCTTGTTAGTAAAGAAAATAGTTTCAAGTGGCAGTTTTTTTTCCTGAATGAAATTGATCATAATTACATTGCAAAAAGATGTTTACTAAATGTTGATCATTGTTCTTTTATATGCAAATTAGCATTGTTTTTTTAAATGCAAATTGCTGGTTGTATCTTATTTTATTTAGACTCTTCCTCAATTGTTCTTACTATCAGTGTAGTCCCTTTGGTTCAGACTTAAGCAATTTCTTACCTCCCATATTAGGCAAATCCATAGGAGCTCCACAGCCTGGATTTGCATGGCTGTAGCTACAGTCACAGCACGCCTCTTTGATTCTCAGAAAGACTCTGGATTTTGGTTCTGTCTGTGTTCAAAGTGTAGTTTCAGAGCAGAAGGAAAATGCTAGATTGAGATAATAGTGGAGGTAGTAGAGGAGAAAGGGTTTACAAAATAAGAGCATGTGCCAAAGATAACTGCTGGCAGTACTGGAGAAAATGTATTTTGAAATGTTGTGTAGGAGCATCGGTACTTTAACAGGTGGTTATTGCTTGTGCCCACATACAGTGTTCAAAATAACTGCAGTTTGTGCACTGAAGTTTTGTACACATTAGGTTGGTCGAGAGAGTGATTCAATGACTTCGGCTGTTTGCAGTTTAAACTGGACTATGCCGGTCTTATCCATTATATATTCAGCTTTTCAAGGTGGTGTTGCATGAATTTTCAGGCAAAAATTGAATACAGTCCACTTTTGTTGTTGCATAAGATGTGTAGTGTTAAACACACAGATTTTAAACTTTTCTAAAATATTTTCTGCTATTTATTGTTTAGCAACAGCCAAATAGATCTAACTACTTTTACAATTTTACTTGACAATAGAATTTTTTTTCTATATTAGGATCATAGGCAAATAATGTATTTCAGTTCAGGTAGAACGCATGTTGATTTCAGAAGAACTAGGAAGAATGCTCAGCATTTTAAAAATCCTCTGGGTTCGTACGTGGAAAAATGTTGCTGACTTCAGATAATTCTTACTTCAGTTACTCTAAAAGGTTATTGCTGAGAATAATAACTTTAATAGTCATACTCACTTTTGAATCATATTTAGGATAGCTGTTGAAGTTAAACATTTTTTTCTGCTTCTTTAGGCAGTGGACACTCAATTTTTGTGCTTAAATGCAGTCATGCAGTTTAAAATATCATTTATCTTTTACAGGAATTTACTTAATTTGATTTTTTTTTTCTTTTTTGAGAGGAAGATGCAGTTATAAAAATAGTAGCAAAAAAAGTGGAGAAGTGAAGTGAATGGGTTATGACTGTAAAGTAGGCTCAAGGATTTTGTGTACTTGTTTGAAAGGTGCAAAGGACAGTCCATAGAGATCAAAATCCTCTGTGCTGAGATTGCCTCTGAGCTGTTGGGGATGTTTCTGACAGCTTAATTGTGTGCATGTTGTCATTAGTTCTTGAAATACAAAGCAGTAAGATGTGGCTGGAGAGAGTGGAGCTTTGAAGAGCTTCAGCCCCAGGTCTATACCCTCTGCATCGGCACTGTAGAAAGATTCAGATTAAATGCTAAAATATATTGTAGTCCAGATGGAAACCAGACCACGTGGATCATCCCACTGACTTCAGCTTTGCTTCTAGGGAGGGCACTTGCAAGTTCTTAGAAGCGACCTGAACTGCTGTATCTGAAATCATTCCTGAGCCACAGTGTCACTCAAAGCAGAGACTTCCTTGCAGTTTGAGACAATCCTCTCTCCTGTTATGTTTTCTATCCAGATTAATAAGACATAAGGGAGAAAATACTGTATTTTTATAAATTTTTTGTGAGGACTCTCGAACTAAAAAAAGTCACTGAAGGCTAATTGCTTTCAAGTCCACAACCTCTTTTGAACTCTGTTTTTCCTTCCTTACGATTTTGGTAACTGAAATTTGTGGACTAAGCTTGCAGCTTTGCTTTCACTGTAAGCATGCCTCTCTGCAGGTTTTCTTGGCTAGGACATGATGAACTTAAGCTTAGTTTGCTGTCTTCGAGTCTTAAAGTAGATGCTTTCTTTATTAGCCGTAGCTGCCAAAATACATTATTATTTTTCTTTGATGCACTCTGTTCTGTAAGGCAGGAACAAACAGAACCAGGCTCAAAAGTAAAGTACAGCTCTCTAGAAGAGGTGGAATTCTTTAAAAACAAATTAGAAATAGATACTCCGTCACTCCTGATCTATGTCATAGATATCAGATAGTTTCATGCATGTCTGAGAGCTGAACCACAAATAATTTTACGCATGCTTTTCTTTTTTTTTTTTTAATCAGTGTTAGTATAATGAAGGGATAGGACTGGAAGTAAAAGAACTAGTGCAAAATGTGTGTATTCAAACCATAATTATTTTTAAGATGTCGATAATATTGCAAATATAATCATGGAAGTTAACCAGATTTATCTGCAGTGGAATGTGAGGTAATTGGTACTACATTAATTTGCAGCAGCAGAGCAGGATGAGTAGATGATTTCTATGTATATATGGCCATTCTGTGAGAACAATACCCTGCCTTTCTCCTTCTTCATTGAGCCTCCCAAGGTCATGCTGCTTTCGTGCGGGATCATGCCAAAGGCATTAGCTGTGTCTAGTTGTTGCCATCCTCAGTTTGACTGAAAGCAAGGACTGTAGTCAAAGCTAAAGGCAGGATGACTTGCTAATTTTTATCTGAAGATCCAGACCTGCCATATTGTGCATACTTGAAGTACTCTGGGAATGCTCAGTGTAAAATAAATACAACCTTTTACTCAGGCAGGAAAGCCATTTAAAATCCAGGAGGTGAATGGCAACCAGCAGGAAAAAGGACTTAATAAGCTGTAGAGCAAATGACCGTATCAAAGAAATGGTTCGAAGGAGCTCAGAGGTAGAAAATGATAGATTTATTTAACTGGCAGAGGTGACTACCTGGAAGCATCTGGACTGCATTGTTTTTGTTCAGATTTGGAAACAGGTTGCACCTGCTTCTATGATCCTGCTCTTGGGTAGGCCAGTGGTCTTACAGTTGTACCTGCTAATGGGTCACCTGAATTAAGGGACGAGAGGGAATTTTTTCTGAAAAAGGCCAGACTCACCACCTGAAAAACAGCTTCTCCATTTCATCAGTACCGGGGAACAGGAAGCATAAATGTTTATTTTTGTACTGTCTTGAGACTTGAATATGTGGCTGAAGTACGCTATATCTTCTCAAGCTTCATGGTTCAAGGAGGACGGCTGATGGTTGGTCTGGTGTCTGGAAACAGTGGGGTGTCCTATGGTCAACAGACTGCTTTTTCACATCCCAGAGTAGTGGGATGCAGGTGGGAACTGAGCATTTGGGGAAGGACTCCTGGATTCAAGTGGGCCAGGTCTTTTTTCTCTTTATTTGCCAAGGCATATCTGCGTCAGGTAAAGAGCAGAAGCAATTTGTTTGATATCAGGCTGGAAGCTGAGCCACAGCACCCATTTCTGTGAGAGAACTGACCCACTGTAGTGTTGCTGTGTGCCAGAGAATGCTGAGATTACTGGTTTTGTGCTTCAGTAACACAGGGAACTAGAGGAGCTGCCGTAGGCTACTGGCCTGCAAAAAAGAAACTCATGTCTGAGTTAATGTGACACCTAATGGTTCTGGTTTGGTGGGTTTTTTTGGTGACTTTTTTCTCCTATTGCATCTCTAATACATTTCTTCTAGAGGTATAGTTACAGGATCTGTTACACTTGCTCAGTGTTTAAGATTAGTTTTCAGTCAGTGGTTTTGAAGTTAGTCTCTTATAATTTAGGTCAGTGAACAGAGTGTATATACATTGACCTAACAGCTTTCTGAGCTTCAGTTGATACTACAAATAGGATTTTCTAATGTTTGTTTAAATATTTCAGAGGAAGGAAGTGGAAGAAACAATATAAATGGTATAATTTAGGAGTAATTTTATAATCTTTTGGAACAAAATGGATATTTACTATTTGAAGGTTATGATGTATTTGCTACTTAAGTCATCTCTAGTAGAAAGCTTCTAGTGGGAATAGGAAAAGAAAGGCTTCCAGCAACATGAAATTACTATGGAAAATGTATGTGCTTTTAGTCCTCAAATTCTTGTTTACTTTTGTGAATCAAGCTTATATCTTAAGTAACAGTTTAATTTCTTTAATTGTAAATGCAAGGAACTTTTCTTTTTTTTCCCGTGTAATGGGAAGAAGTTCCTATGGATACAATGGACGCTGGTGAGAAACATACGCTTAGGTACTGGAAAAGCAAATGTGTCTTTTTTTCTGGTTGGATATTTGTAACCACATATGGTCTGTTGACCTGCTGAATATTTAAACATCTTACAAATGGTGAGTTCTCAGCTGTCTTTAACTGAAATCAGTGACCTACTCCATAGAAATGCCTTTTTAGCTTAAAGAAAATATAGGAAAGCATGTGGTACACGTGTGAGGAAAAGAAATGATCTGCTGCTTGATAAAGAGATCATTGCTATCACCATACCTGACTTTATTTAAAATTAGTAGCAACCAACTAATGCTAAATGTTGTCTCCTTCAGAAACCTGCAAGGATTGTGCTTTGTCCAACGGTCAGAAAATCCAAGCTCTATCAGAATAAGGAAAGAATAAGTTATTTTATTGAAGTAGATTTTTGGTGAAGGTGCCGTTGCTGGCAGTTGCATCCCACCTAAACCAACATACTGACTTCGTGGCTGCTTGTGTGGTCTTGGTGGTGGAAGCAAAGAGTGAAAAATAAGTAGAAGGGAGATACTAGAGTGGAGGGATTAGAAGAGATGAGGTAGCTGAAAAAAATGGGGCTTGAAGTAGCACAGGGATGCCAGGGTCTCTGGTCAACACAAATGAATTGGTACTGTGTAGGTTATCACACAAAATTTGGCTGTAGAGCTGTCTTTTTTTCACAACTAGTACTGAAAAGAAGTCCACAGCAGAAAGGGTAAAAAAGTGGAACTAATGAAATAAACTTCAAGAATTTTTTTGATTAGAAAAAGAAAAGTAGCATTTTTTCTAAATTTTCCAACCATTATCAAGCACAGATGGCTGTTTCCAAATGGTTTGCCTCTAAAATATTGCCTACATCTATGCTAGCTGAATTTTTCAAATATTTTCTAACTTCAGAGCAGATTGCAGTGATCCAAGTGGAAGGTAAGAAGAGAGAGTTAGCCTCAGTAATGTCTATTTCTAGAAAGAACTGGCAACACGTCAGCTGTACATATATGGAAATAGATTTTACTGATTCTTTACTAACACCTGGTCAGTAAGGCAATTGAGCAGCTCCAGTTCCTGAACTAAACTGAAATAAACTCCACCAAATCTTTTTTTTTTTCCTTCACAATTTTATCACTGTTACCTCAGTCTTATGAAACCCCATATTGCATAAATTGTACCCAAGAGGTCCTCATATCACCTCATCTCCCTTAAAAAGAGGAATGTGAAAATACTGCATCTGGGTCTATGCATGTTATATTGATTCTCTTGTCATCCGTGGCCTAATTTGGAAAACCTCTTCAGGTCCACATTGCAAATAGTTTGGTACATATGGTTCTCCTCCCTCATGTCTTAGTCATTTGCACACACGTGCTGTGTGGTGATAATACCAAATGATTAATATCTTTTGTTTTCTGTTTGAATGACAGCTTGTTTTTTATTTTCTTCAGTGTGCACAGATAACCCGGTTCTGGGACATTAAAGGAGCATGTTGAAGTCTCAGACAAAGCCCAGCAAGGCACTAGGACTTTTGAGCTGAAGCAGTAGAGACTGCTGTGAAGAGTTTGGGGTTGAAGAGCAGTTAAAAGTGGCTGAGACACCAATGGGTAGGACCAGTGCTACCCAGGTCAGGGCTTCTAGGAGGGAAGCCCTGACTTGTAGATGCCACCTGCCCAGGGGAATGCATACTGAATTGAATAAGAAAAAAATGTGAGGAAGTAGAAGGATGAATGCATGACTGGGGTGGATGAATGGATTTTCAGAGCTGTATATTATCTGACTCTGAGAAGGTGATGGTGAGTCTTAACAGTTAAGTGAACTTTTAGGTAGCTAGTTGTTGGATTTGAACACACGACGTTTACAGAGGCACTAAGAACTCTCAACTGCCTTTGGAACATAAGGGTCCACAGAGCAGTAACTCGTTTTGGCATTTCCAAATATCTTCACATTTTAACAAAGGGATATTTGTGAGTATAATACCTATTAAAAAAAATAAAAAATACTTTAACAGTCTACTGCAGTTGGTGGATTCAGCGTGAGTAAGCTGGAACATCTTGTACATGCCATTCGTATGAAAATCTGTGAGCACTTAATATAGCTTGCACAACCTAAATTGCCAAGCGATGCAAAGCAGATGAGGCCCAGCATGATTATAGGATCCCAGATTGAGGTATTGGAGCGATTAAAAAAAAAAAGATCTCTTTAGACCTACTGCATATAAAAGACTTCAAGGCCATAAATACCAACCCACAATGACAAGTTTTGAACCTGTAAGATAGACAAATGGACACACATCTTTCTGGCTGAAATGTGTAAAATATGCTGTTGCAGGACTGAGGAAAGACGTTTAGATTATATTTGCAGTCTTAGATATAAAAAAACAGTTTCCAGCCCAAAACTGAGGGCATGTATTTTGGGAAGAGGTATTTATCGGTTAATAATGAACAGAAGGAGCAGGCTGACTGATAAAAAGACGAGAAAGTACAGACTGCCTCTGCCTCAGGGAGAACAAACCTGGCTAACGATTCCAGACAGAAACTCCGCAAGAAGGGACTGTGAATGGTTTCTGGGTTGTTTTGTTGGTTTTTTTTTTTTTGTGTAGGAATAGTGGAGGTAATAATAAGAGACTGTAATGATATAGAATAAATAACTTAATGTTTCTAGGCCATGGCTGTCCACATGTAAATTTATTTAGCTAGGTTTTGTATTTAATTCTCAGTAGTTGTAATGCTGCTCTCGTCTTGCATTTTATTAACCCAAACAACTCTTTTGCATAATATTGTATGATTATATTTGCATTTTGTAATATTCTCATTTTCTTCTGTAACTTTTTCTCATATATCTTTATATGGTATGTTTTCAACTAAAACCAGATTTAAAAAAAAAAACATGTGAAGACTTACATCAACTCAGGCACACTGGAGGATGGGAGAATAAAATCTGACTCCTGAAGTGTTTGTGAATGTGATGTGAGCAAATGTAATAGGCAGATGAGAAAAATTATAATGAAAAAAGATGTATTGAATTGACGATCATAAACCTGGCTGCATGTGTGGTTCTTTGGTAGATCAGCAGAGATCCACTTCTTCCTCCAGCCAAGTCGAAGCACTAACTATGTGGACTGAGAAGTTTGACTTGGTCTGAGGTACATAAGTAGCTTTAAATATAAATACTAAGTATTCATCTTTTATACATAAATGTAACCTCTATCTTTGTAAAAAGAGGAGGAAAAAAGCTTCTGAACCAGTTTTTATACCAGGACTTAGTAAGAGATAGTGAAAACAAATTCAAAGCCGGATTGTAAATGGGTCTGTTAATTGCACGAAGTGCTAAGACTAACAATGTGCTTATCTGCTTCCCTACATGGGGAATGAGAGGGTGGATCTGCAGAGACTTTGAGTGCTCTGATCTTGTGTCTGCTGTTCTGCACTGTTTGGTAAGACACAGTGTGGAACACATGGTGGTGTCTGAACTATGTGTGTGCAGCAGGACATACGTGTGTCCGAGACACGGTCTGCTTCTGCTTTCCTCCTTTGTTGCGTAGTCCTACCATTACAACCCCAAACCCCAGGCAACTCTTGGTTGTTAGGATTTTTAATATGGTTTGCTGTGGAAGAGGGAATTTGACAACCATCTTAAGCAGCTAAAAATGATGTGTCAGGTTCTGTTTAAATGAAGACATTTAAATAGCTATTGCAGGGGACACTTCTGTCTTTTGTTCCCATCTTCTCTTGCAAGGCAAGACGAAGCATATATGTCTTCCTTTGCTTGTCTTTTTATGCAGGCATGAGACCTTTTTCCTTTTCTGAAATGTGAGATTTTTAAGACCAGTGTTTAAAGAAACACAAATACTGTAACAGAAATAGCAGTCCTTCACTCTATTTCCGTCACTGTGTGAGATTTGTTTTTAGGTTCCTCTGAAGTGATCACACATGGAGGGGGAAGGAAAGCAAGGATGCTTGTTAGCTCTCATTTGACTTCATTTGGGCTGACCATTAAATCAGCAGCTTCTGAGTTTTATGTTTCATTGTGAGAAAACTGTTATAGAGTGTCAAAGCACTGTGTGATGCTGCTGGGTTGTTCTTGGTTTTGGTTTTTTGGTTGGGTTTTTTTTCCATTTAGAAATGTCTAAGGACACAACTCCTGAGTTTAGATGCACCTCAGAAGCAGCTCTCTGATTTGCTTCTGAACCAATTACAGTGCCATGAGAAGTGCACAGCAGGACTAATCAAACTGTGTGTACAGTTTGAATTCAGATGTACAAAAACAAATGAGAAAATGCAGATGAGGTAGCTATTTCAGTAAATCTTTCTTCTAAATTTCATATAATTTTTATCTACTTTGTTCAAAAATCAGTCAGCCCATCTGTAGGAACTGAATGGGACATGACTGTGTCCCGTATATTTCAGTTTTACTGGGGAATCAGAATACACCATGGGGCATCAGGAGCCCATAGGGGTAAAACTGGATGCCTGAAGCTGACAGCACTCAAGACTGCAACTAAAATCAGCACTCATGGTTGAGACTGAAATTTCACCAGTGAGGAAGAATATTCACATTTCTTCCTGAATTTTAGTAAATTTCCACTGGAAAAAGAAAATTCTCACCAACACCTTTAGAGTATGCTTTCTCCCGTTCCCCATGAAGATTCTTAACAATTCTTACAGAAGCTAGCTGTCAGTGGTAGTAGCCTGCAACCCATAGCTCAGTAATTGCAATTCCTGCCATCTGCTGTTTGCGTGCTGGAAAAGTTCCTTGGGAAACTGTGTACCTGTTGAACAGTAATTAGTAGCTCTCACTTAAAATAATAATTGAAGACTATATTTAGTTCATGTTTTTGGCTTCTTTATGGATTCCTACTATGGTTTCCAGAGTAGAATTCTGTTTCATAATGTAATTTCTTTGGGTTGATAAATAGACATTGGTCAGTTCACAGGATCATAGAATCATTTAGATTGGAAAAGACCTTTAAGACCATCAAGTCCAACTATTAACCCAATACTGCCAAATCCATTCCTTAATTATGTCCCTAAGCACCACATCTACCCAACTTTTAAATACATCCAGGGATGGTGACTCTCTGGTCAGCCTGTTCAAATGCCAGACAACCTTTTGGTGAATTAACTTTTCCTAATATCCAATCTAAACCTCCCCTACTTCAACTTGAGGCCGTTTCTTCTTGTCCTGCGAGTTGTTACTTGGGTGAAGAGACAGCCTCCCAGTCTGGCTCCAGCCTCTTTTCCAGAAGTTGTAGAGAGCAGTAAGATCTCTTCTCATGGTGTAGCAGGTCTCTGACCATTTTCCCTTGGAGTATGGATTGTGGTGGCTTCATTCTTCTCCCTGTTCCTGTCTTCCAGCTCAGGGAATGTGGTACCCAGAGAACTAGTCTTACTATTAAAGACTGAGGCAAAGAAAGCATTAGGGATCTCACCATTTTCCTCATCCGTTGTCAGTGTTTTATTCCCCACATCTCATAAAGAATGGAGATTCTCCTTAGTCCTTCTTTCTTTTTTTCTGATGTATTTATAGGAACATTTTTATTGTCTTGTTACATCAATAGTCAAATAAACATTATAGTTGGACTTTGGCACTTTTAATTTTCTTCCCACCTAATCTCATGACATTCTTGTAGACCATCGGGGTTGCATGCCCCTTTTTCATTGCTGCCTACATGAAGAATCAGTAGTGCAGAGTAATCTGAGGGCTGTATCAGAGTAGGAAAACTTTCCCCTCACCTCTTCAAGCTAGCCCCCATGGAGGCATCAGACTTCCCCAAAGATGTGGGTCCAGTGTGCCTTGGTGACTGAGTAGAATAAACAAAGATAAAACAACAGTAGGTGTTAAGTAAGCTTTCAAATTCAGAAGCTACTAAGACAGCTGTAGAAAATCTAAAAAAAGTCTCACCAGTAATGTGCAAACATTAACAGTTGAATGAAGAGGTTTATCTTGTGAGGGAAATTATCTAATAAATTAGCATTTTATCTCTTCCCTATCATTGTGATAAAAATAAGACAGGTGGATAATATGAAAAGAACTAACACACCACTGATGTAAATATTAAAGGCTTCGAGGAGAGTGTAGCACACCTGGCCAAAACCTCTCGTAGCTCTTAAACTGGTGGCCTCAACAGTGGAGGTACAAAGGGGGCCTGAAAGGAAGGTAGTTTCTCAGTAGCACTTCCAGTATCATGTTTAAGGGCATTATTACAGGCCCTGCACCCAGCCCTGACTTCTTTCTTTGCAAATGAATTGAGGTGTAGAGTTGGTGTGTCTGGCCGATGGAAAATTTTGGTGTTGCAAAGAAAGTATAGCTGGAGACTGAGATGCACTGTTCTTGGGAGGCTCTTTGGGGTGGGGCTGAGGAGTGACTGGTTGTGGGTGATGTGAACTGGCCTGTGCATTGCACGGACCTTGGAGCATATTATCTTCCCTTCTGTGATCAGATTCTCTCACTAAGGGAACTACTTGGATTGCTCCAAGCAGGAATTTGTGTGCAAACTAGTATGTATGCAGTGTAAACACTGAGAGGCCAAGGACTGTGCAGTGAAACAGAAAGGGAAATAATTTGGCTATGTAGATAGGAATTGTCATGTGTGTTGGGGCCAGAAACTCGAGAAAGGCTTTCCTAGGTAGGCTGCTCCACAGCATGCCCGGGAACACTGGAAGTACAGTGTTTTCCGTGACATAAAGTGATGGATTCTCCAGATTTAGGACAGTTTTCATTCCTGAGGTGCTGGAGAGGCTTGGCTTCTGAGTTACCTGTCCCCAGTGGAGTGAATTTGGTGTCCTAAAAGCAGCATGTACAAGGCAGGAAACAGAAGAGTGCTGCTTAAATGTTACAGAAAATTCATGAAACCTGACGCATTTTATCCTAAAAAGTCACCTATAAATTCTCTTTTTCCATTAAAAAGGTAGTTCCAGCAGAAAATTCTTAGCCACTTACAATATGAAAGAAAATACTACTATTCGTGTTAGTTAAGGTTAGATGATACAGAAATTAAGCTCCTCTGAAAATGAAAGAATATTTAGAGATAGAAATGATGGCAATGCTTCTGTCCATGGGAATGAAAATGAACATTTGATCTGAACTCGTAATTTGGGTTTGGGTTTTTTTCTATAATGGTATAAAATAATCACACTGACTCAGTCATCATTCTCTGGAAGTTACAGATGAGATTTTAAAGCCATATATGTAATGATTTATATGAATTACAGTAAATGACAAGAACCTCCTTTAAATCTGTCGAACTTAATTTTCTGCTCTGTGAAGCACAGTGATTGAGACAGTGAAGCTGAATGACGTTTTACACTGTGCATACTGCCAGCTGCCAAAAGCCTATGGCATTAGCTGAATCCACTGTAAACCCATGGACAACTAGTCAAGAAGATGCAATGCATAATTCTCTCTTGGCAGTGCTGCCTAGGGAATTTCAGATATTGTTTTGTGGTGCCTACAATGACAAAGCAATGGCATTCTTGATGAAGAGTTGGTAGAGCTGTACCCAACTATTTCAAATATTGGTGGATGCTGCTAAGCAGTTTAAGGGTCATACTCTCTTTGGAACTCTGTAATGTCAGAATCATAATTAGGATCAGTGTTATATTTGACTGTAGTCCATCTATATCCGAAAGAGTGTATGTAGCACAATATCTTTTAGGATAAGTGGTTAGCTGGTGTTCAGATTCTCATAAGATATTCTATTGGGAAGAAAAAGTGATGAGAGAATTGCTTATAACAGGCAGTACATCTTCATTTGTTTGCAGAACAAATCTTCATAAAATTATATCTTCCTAAATAAAAGAAAAATAGGAATAATAAAGGGAGTCTCTTTATTCTGAGAAGTCTCCTTAGTGCCAAGAATATGCTTGAAATGCGTTCTCTGAGCTTTCTTCTACACTTGTATTGCAAATGTTCCTCTGATACTTTTTTGTTTTCCTTTGCCTTTTTTGGCCACATCTGCTTTTGTCTTTGGTTTTGCTTTTTTTTTGCACATACAGTAGTACCAACAACTTCAAAATTGCTTTTAACCACCAGGAGGATCCATCTTGCTGCATTACAGAACATGCAATATCTTCATGAATTAGAACGGTAATTTCTTCTGTTTCTACGGGATCTTAACTTCATGTTGTGTTCACAGTGAAATCTCACTATGCCTCCAAAGCCACAGATTTTGGACTCAATGGCTTTGATATCAAACTACTCTTACTATTTGTTTTTAATGTGTGGCAGGTTCCTTTGAAATTGAGGACAAAATTCCAAAGACATTGATTGTGTCAGATTACTAACACCAAATTCCTGTGTCCAGGGTAATTCATAACTTTCATGTTCCAGTCTTTGGGATTTCTTAGTTTCCAGAACTTTACATTTAAGATGAGACTGAAGACTCTTTATCCTTGGGAATCTGTAATTTGCATATTCCATGACTTTTCTTTTAGGCTTGGAGTAGTGATGTAAGGGATATGCCATTTTTATGCAGGGACTGTGGGAGGGAGCTGGGCTGTGTAACTGGTCTTCTCATGGCTTATCTGGGGTTGCAGGACATGAAGCCTAGGAGTTTGTCTTCTAATCAAGAAGACATTTTCCTAGTTGGTCATTTAATTCCTTTTTTCTCCAGAGCAAAGGCAACTTGAGGTTTTCTTTGAAGGTGCTTTAGTACCTTGCAAATACCATCGAGAAGCATTCAATACCATGCTCTAATTTGTCATGTGACACTGGATTATCATCATCCATAGCCACTGGCAATCTGCTTTGCTAACAAAGTTTTCAGCTGCAATTTTCATTTAATCTGAGGAGAAAATTAACGTTTAATTTTTCATTTCCATAGATTTAAAAAAGAAGTTTTCCTTCATATGCTGCACTAAAATAAATTTCAAATGAAATCCAAAAGTAGTAGTGGATATAAGTGTGGCTTTTTTATGACATTTTTTATTACTAACAAAACAATTTAAGTCCCTCACTGTTTAGGAATGGAAATATTCAAGGGCATAATGTGCTCTTTCCCTCTAACTAGTGGTATCAAAAAATATCTGTTGTAACCAAGTATAAAGGATAATAGGGCAGAGTACTTCAGGGACTTGGATCCACAGCTGTAGATGCAGTTTTGGAAAATACAGAAATGTGTGTAACAAAAAAAAGTACTCCATATGTGTGACATCTCTGTTGAAAAGTAGCCATGCATGTCAGCTCTCATACTCACTGCATTTGTTACTTAGAGTAGAACAGACAGGTAATGTATTTCATTTTGTTTTACTGCAATCAGAAAGCAATATCATCTTTCTTATCACACAACTAGCAGGGGAAAAATTAAGTTGTATGTAGCTGATTCAATTCTTAGTGACAGAGCTACAAAGAAATACATGAATAAAACATTGTTATAAATGCAGTAGCATCAAAGCTACCTTTGTATCATGTATAGGGGTTTGTGCTGTTAAACTGTATAAAAATAATCTTTTAAAATCTTTTTTGAAAGCTGAACTTCAATAAAAAGACTGTGTTTTCTATTGTATTTTTAAACTCAGTTTACCTCTTCAAGACCAAAATTTTGGATTATGCTTTGAGAAAAATGCTATTTCTTTAAAAACATAACAAAAAAAGAAAATACACAATTTTCATTTGTTTGTGAGTTCTCTTTTTGAGAACAGTGGATTCTTCGGCTGCCTGGAGTGAAAAGACTTGCTCCACAAATTTGTTGAGCAGATATATTTTTTTTTTGATATCTTGAGCACTGGATGGAGGTAAGCCTTCTCAGTGTGGTTTGAAAGAAAACTTAATATAGTATATGCAGGAGTTCAGATCTCATAATCTCATTTTAATTCTGCCCCAGTCTCTGCTGTGTAACTCTGAGCTTGTTGCCTGATTTCTCTGTGCTTTCATTTTTCATTTGTGTGCCTTTGCCTAAACTGTAGATTGTAATATAGGATATATCAGCATGTGATATAATGCAGATCAGCACTCCTGTAGCTTAGGTGCTTCACGGCATAGGTACTACATTTTTCAGGAGTGATTTCGCTAGGTGATTGTGCAGAGACCATTTTAA
The DNA here is from genome assembly GCA_013397755.1 of Cnemophilus loriae. Lineage (NCBI taxonomy): Eukaryota > Metazoa > Chordata > Aves > Passeriformes > Corvidae > Cnemophilus > Cnemophilus loriae. The sequence goes on along the minus strand of VZTF01007556.1, from coordinate 852,372 downwards.
AAGGTGCTAGAAACTAGGCTAAATATAACATAGCATCCATTCAAATGTGATAAAGACCTTCACACTACAAAACCAAGATAATCTCTGAGTTGCTTTCCTATTGCTATTGATCTTCCCCCAAATTAAATTTGTACCCATGTAAATGTATATATTCACTGTATATTATATATACACATTATATTTAGATGTGTGTACTTATTGTTTCCTTACAGATAACTTATTTCAGTCTTTTATGTTACTTCTACTTTTTAAATTATTCTCTGGATCCATTGCCACAGTTGGGCAGTTAGGGTTTTGGTGTAAGAGCTATTCTGATGGAGATCTACAACCTAGTTTAGTCAAAGCAATATGTTATGCAGCGTGTCTTCACTTTTCAAATGCCAGAGTGGGAAAGTGCACAACTGGTCATTGCGCTGCTATAAGTCTCTGAGTCAGATGAAAAAAGTAATTATCCATTCTTCTCAGGATAGAATCATGGAATGCTTTAGGTTGGAAGAGACCTCTAAGGTCATTGAATCTGACCATTAATCCAGCACTATCAATGGACTAATGTCCAATCTAAACCTCCCATGGTGCAACCCGAGGCCACTTCCTTTTGTCCTATCAGTTGCTACTTGAGAGAAGATAATGACCTTCACCTGACTAAAGCTTCCTTTCAGGTAGCTGTAGAGAGCAATAAGGTCTCCCCTGAGCCTACTCTTCTCCAAGCTAAGCAACCTCAGTTCCCCCAGTTGCTCCTCATAGGACTTGTGCTCCAGACCCCTTCCTCAGCTCCGTTGCCCTTCTCTGGACACTCTCCAGTGCCTCAATGTCCTTCTTGGAGTGAGGCACCCAAAACTGAACACAGTTTTCGAGGTGCAACCTCACCAGTCTTGAGTACAAGGAGATGATCCCTGCCCTAGTCCTACTGCCCACACTATTGTTGATACAAGCCAGGATGCCATTGGCCTTCTTGGCCACCTGGGCACAGCTGGGTCATGTTCAGCTGCTGTTGACCAGCACCCCCAGGTCCTTTTCCACCAGGCAGCTTTCCAGCTGCCCTGCCCCAAGGCTGTAGCGCTGCACGGGGTTGTTATGACCAAAGCAGAAGGCCTGGCATTTAGCCAAGTTGAACCTCATCCAGCCGACCTCAGCCCATTGATCCAGCCAGTCCAGATCCCTCTACAGAGCCTTTCTACCCTGGCTCAGATCAGCACTCCTGCCCAGTCAGGTGGTGTCTGTGAACTGATTGAGGGTGCACTTGATCCCCTTGTCCAGGTCATCAGTAAAGATATTAAACAGTCCAGGAGTGGCCCCAGGTGGGGAACACCACTTGCGACTGGATGCCAGCTGGATGTAACTCTGTTCACCACCACTCTCTGGGCCCAGCCATCAGCCATTTTTTTTTTACCCTGCGAATAGTGCAGCCATCCAAGTAATGAGCAGCCAGGTTCTCCAGGATAATGTTGTGGGAGACAGTGGCAAAGATATTAAAAGTCCAGGTAGACGACATCCACAGCCTTTCCCTCACGCACCAACCAGGTCACCCTATAGAGGAAGGAGATCAAGCTGGCCAAGCAGGACCTGCCTTTCACAAACCCACGACAGCAGGGCCCGATCCCCTGGCTGTCGTACACGTCCTGTGGAATGGCACTCAGGATGATCTGCTCCATGACTTTTTCCGGCAGAAAGGTCAGACTGACAGGCCTGTAGTTCCCTAGATCCTCCTTCCAGCCTTTCTTGTAAATGGGTGTCACACTGGCTGACCTTCAGTCAACTGGGAGCTCCCCAGTCAGCCAAGACTGCTGGTAAATAATAGAATGTGGCTTGGTAAGCACTTCCACAAGCTCCCTCAGTGTTCTTGGGTGGATCCTATCCAGCCCCATGGACTTGTGTTTCTGAGTGGTGTAGCAGATCGTTGACTATTTTCCCTTGGATTTTGGGGGCTTCATTACGCTCCCCTCCCTGTCTTACAGTTCAGGGGCCCGGGTATCCAGACAAAAGGCCTTATAATTAAAGGCTGAGGCAAAGAAGGTGTTAAATACCTCTGCCTTTCCCTCAAGCACTATTAAAAGCAAAATATAACATAGACACTCCCACCACCCCTGTGGTAAATGATTTTATAACAGAGTTAAACACGCTCATTTGTTACTAACTCTAATTTATTCAGGGTAGACCCAACACTAAAGCAGGTTTTTTTTAGAGGAGCTAGAGTCTCCTTTGCGTTAGTATACATTCACGCTTCTCTCTGGCAGTAAAGAAATTCAGTACATAGGTGTGCTGAACCTAAACATGTGTGAGGAAAGCCCTGTGTAAATGCAAACAGGGTGCTATAGGTCTGATCTGCTGAAACATTTGTATCTCAAGTATAACCTATGCCTCCTTTAGGGTAACATGAGCTTGCTGTTCTTTGGTTTAGTAGACCCTCTGCAGTAAAGTTGAACTAAATGTCCATGTTGTCATAGTACTATGTAGGCGCTTTCTTTTTTTCCTGGCATTCAGCTCTGTGACCTATTTTCATTTTGTGTGTGATTTTTTGGGGGGTTTTGTGACTTGTCACCACATAGCCTTCCTTATTTATAAAATGTCTCTCTCCCTTGCAAAAAAAGCCCCCATACTATGCCTTGAATGAAATGTGGACTAGGAAGGAGAGTTATCTGAAATATTACAAAGTTTATTTCTCTAACTAAAATTATGCTACCCTCGTTTTAATGAAAAGGAATAATTTCCAAACTGAGTCTTTATGTCCAGGTAAATGGTAATGGGCAAGTTGTGAACAGCATATCAAAGTCTTTAATGGTGATATTGTCAGGATCAATGAAGCCTCAGCCAAAGCCATATCATATTAGATTGTCCTAAAACGTCATTAAAGAGCAATGTAATTTTCTCTCTTTCTCCATTTTGTCACTGCTGCGGCAGAGATGTGTCTGAATAAAAGCTTTTTTAACAATTTGTTAGTCTAGCTTCACTTACTGTTTCCATAAGTGTTTCCACTCTTTCAGTGCTTAAAACATCTTAATCACTTGTGTGTGTTTAATGGTGATGTCCAGATGCTGCAGGAAATATGTCGTTCCGAGGCTAAGTGCAGAGACTCGTAATGCACATAACCCAGAAACCTGGTTGTGGCCAAGGGTACTCATCCTACCTGTCCTTGAAGGCAGAGTGGTGGGTGCTTGTCTGGGAGCAAAAGCTGCAGCTCCAGCTGGGGGGTCTGCACCATCTATCCCGGTGGTACCTAAAGCAGGCCTACAAGAAAGCTGAAGAGAGACTTTTTACAAGGGCATGTAGTGATAGGACAAGGGGGAACAGGTTCAAGCTGAAAGAGGGTAGATTTAGATATCAGGAAGAAATTCTTTACTGCGAGAATGATGAGGTACTGGAATGGGTTGTCCAGAGAAACTGAGGATGCCTCATCCCTGGAATTGTTCAAAGCCAGGTCGAATGGGGCTTTGAGCAGCCTGCTCTTAGCGTAAGGTGCCCACGGTAGGGGGATTGGAACTGGATGACTAAGTTTAAAGGTCCCTTTCAACGCAAATCACTCTATGATTCTATTAATGTGGCTGTCATTGGCCTTCTGCAGTTAAATGGATAAATTCTGCATTTACATGGATAAATTCTATATTTGTTACCTAGAAAAAAATACATAGCTTCAATATAATTGTCATTGGAATAATGCTTATGTTCATTAGGAGCATGAATAATACAATCACATTAGAAAACCTGACAGATATTTTTCAATCTATTGCCATAAATGCAGAATTTTTGAGTTACTCATTAAGAGTAAGTTTAAAATGATCAAACTGGGGTTTTTTTATAAGTGGGTTTGCATCAGTATGATGACTGCAACTGAATTGTCAGTAAGAATTTCTGTGAATAAGATGATGACATTTGATTTGCCTAGACTTTGAGCAGTACCTTTTTGCTGGCACCTGCTTCATTATGAGTGAAGTTATAACTGTCACAGCTGCTGCAGATTTAGTTCTTGTTTTATTATTCACGCATTCTTAACCGAGGTTTTTTTCTCGTGGACTGGTGGCTGTGAGGTGATGATAAATATTCAAGTGAATGTGGTCTTCTGAGGACAACGACTTGGATGGTCCTGTATTTTAACTCTGCTCTTGTAGAAAGTTACCAGTAATGGGTCGACAGTTTGTCCTTTCTGTATGTGAGGGGAAGGTTTTGAAGGATAACTTTCGATCGCAGCGTTGACTTCAACACTTCTGCAGCTTCTTTATAGCTGTTTTCAGAGGCTTGGAGAAGGAGGCTAATTTGAATGAGCATCAAACCTTGAAGTCCATGTATTTTCTCTGTATTCTGGCAGGTAGAATCAGCAGGGAGTAGAAAAGTATTTTAAAATAAGTGTAGCTGGCATTATCTAGAAAGTTTTATTGCAGAATAATTTTCCATCATCTGTTTGGCTATTAACACGTAATGCTAAACATACAACTCCATGGTAGATTTGAAAAACTATATTCTAGGTTTCTTTTGCTGAACCCAATAGGTTTTTGCTCTACATATGACTGGAAGCTCAGAAAGAATTTGTAGATTGTATTGATTAAAAATGAATTGTGAAAAAATGTGTCAGCTTAAGAATTTTAAATATTGTGTCTCTGCTTATGGTTTCAGTCCCTGCTGCTTTTTTTTCTTTTCCTTTTTTTCTCATTTCCTGCCTTTTGAGAGAGAGCGTGGAATATAATTAACAGGACTGAACAAGTTCTTGTAATTAAAAGCCTCAAATATGAAACATACTTTATCAGTACTCTTCTTAGAGTTCAATTCTAAAGCTGAAGTATCTGAGATTACTCCTGCAAATTAGCATTACGGCCGGCATTCAAAAATGCATTTATAGTGGACAGTTCATGTATTTTCATGAGTGTTCAATAACCGCTCTCCAGCATGGGAAAATCAACCAAGTATTCTAGTCCATCCTTCTTTTACACCCTATTTCTTTTCATGGGAATGCATTCACTTAAAAATCATCTTTTAAAACTTACTTGCTATAGATAGTAGTTAGGAATCGAAGGTAAACTTGCTGTGATATTATCTGAATTTAGGATGACATTCTCTGTCGTTCCTGACAACAGAAAAATTAAATGCTCTATAAAGTTTGGTGGCTTTAATATCACTTCCACCTGAGCATATCATCATGGAAGAAAATGACACAATGATATCCATTTTTGCATTTGGTTCAGCTGCTGGCTCCATTTTTTTGTCACCCTGCGGCTTTACCAAATGTAGGTTTTTGGTGAAGGCTAGTCTACTCCATCTTAATGACCAAAATGCTTGTAAAACTAAGACAAATTTGATAGTTTATGTCATGTATTTGTCATAGAAATCACAATTAATTAATTGCTGATACATATTTTGGTTTTAAGGATTAGTGGAAATTAGATCTTCTCTATATTTCTGTTGCTCTGGCATTAATGATTCTGGCTATTGGTATATACAGTGAAGCTGGATAAAGAGGTAGCATTTAGCTCAAATGCTCTTGACTCAACCTTGCAGTAATACTAAGCCAAAACAGCTAAGTCTTTGATGTTTGCTTTGAAGCTTTTGAAAGGAACTGCTTTGACCTTATTTAGAAATACTTCATTTTGCATCTACACAAGATCCATTAGCTGCCATAGAACATTCAAAGTCCATTTAATCCATATTTCTCTCAAAAA
>VZTF01007556.1:820132-846702 GCA_013397755.1 Cnemophilus loriae | reverse complement strand
CAAAAAAAAAAAAAAAAAAAAAAAAAAAACTTGGTAAAATTTCAAACATCACTGTGTAGTTTTCATGTGTTCAGCAAACTTCTAGAGAAGCTGATTTCATTATTTTCCTCTTTAATGATCGTGTGCTTCTGCACTTGTATAGTAAGAAGAATAGTAAGAAAACAAGAAGCAAGGGGAAATGTAAATAGCCATAATATTCAAATATGCAAGCCTGTTTCACTGAGAAAACCTGTTAGCAATTTTTGACTTCAGAAAGTGATCCAATTTATGAATTTTGCACTTTATCTCATTTCAAAAGGCTTTTGTCACTTTCGGACTCCTCCAGATATTAATTCCTGGGCAAATGTTTAGGTAGGCCTAATACTTTAGAAAAAAATAGAAAGACCTTAGGAACAGTCCCCATTGTACTTTGTAGGGGAAAGTACTGGTTTTTTTATTTATAAACATGTTTTATAAACATGTATAAAATATTTATAAAAATTACAATAATTTATAATGTATTTACATGCTGTATAATCACTTGGAGACAGGGTTATTTCCTATCCTTAGGTCAGAAGAGGTGTCTGCATGCAGCTACAGAAACAGAAGCCTGGGCCTTCTTTTGCCTCAAGTATCCTTGTAGCTAACAATTATTTGAGTCTCTCCTTTGCTTATTTCAAGAAATTTCTACCTGGTCTGTTCTGAGAAATCTGCTGGCACCAGTGGTGAGAGCTGCCTACTCATACATGTAAGCTCACTTTGTGGAAGGAAGGACACTGGGATCTTTAAGTTGTTTATTTTTATTTTTTTGTCTTGTGGGCAACTTACAAACCCCAACCTATAAAAAGTAAACCTGAATAATGCACTATTTTGAAAAAGTAAAAAGTTGGGAGCTTTGGGTTTGGAGGCTTTTTTTCTCAGTGAAAAAACATTGGGATTTTTGCAGGAGTAGCTTTACCAGGTATTTCAACACTAGTCATCAAAAATTATATATTTAATTTTAAAAAGTTAAAAAGGCATGCAGATCTCCATGTGAAAATTTGCAAAAAATAATTTTTGTCTTTATTTGTGATTCTATAGGTAAGTTTATCATGGGTTATATTTTTATTTCATTTATATAGATCATATTCATTTGTATACATCATCATCATTGGTTATCCAAAGTTATTCGAAGAGGCTACATAAAGTAGATTTCACTGTAAGTAGAAATAATAATCAGAACTGGGTGTTGCAAGAGGGATTATCAGTTAAAATATGCACATACTCCATTAGAGTGTTTTCTGTGGAAAAATGGGTGGCAGAATTTTGTCCTTGCTCCTAATATAGGCTTGTGTGTCATATCCAACCCATAATACAATTTAAATCTCTGCTTGTAGATCTAAATGTGATGTAAATTATGATATTCTATTTAAAAACAAAGTCTTTATTTTAGGGCTCTTGCACCTACCACCCCATTTTTTCTTGATCCCATAAAAACAGATTCATAGTCCTGGACAGTCCAATGCTGTTTCATGCTCTTAAAACAACAAAAAACCTGCTATTGGGGTACAGATGGCATCAAAAACTGCTAACGGCTTTCAAGAATCCTTCAAGGACAATTACTTCTAAGCCTTTGTGAAAATAAGAAAAAGCAACTTTCTCAACCCCATTTTTTCTGGCTAATAATTAGAAGATTTAGAACTGCCAGCCAGGTGGTTTTAGCTGTGACAGTTGGAAGTATAGCTTCTTTCTTAATTTTACTCTCTGCTAATCAAGTGTTTCTGAACCTCTTTGTAAGTTGTGATTTTTTTTTTTCTACAAAGTAAACCTATGCTGCCTGATTTCCTCTTCTTTTTGTCCTTGTTCCCCTCCAAACAAACAAACAAAGCCTCAGCCATGCAGGAAGGAAAAAAAAACAACCAAACTTTTGTAGAACCTGTTTTTCTTTTTTATGAAGTTTTACTCTATGTTTCAAGTGAGAAATATAAGCCTCACCACATTTTCCTCCAGGCAGGAAGATATGCCTTAAAAGAACAGTAAGAACCCACTAACTTTGTTTGCTCCTTAAATTAAAACCAGAAATTCCCAATATCATTACTTGCTAAAGAAAATTATATTCTTAATGCAGACTTCTCTCTTTGGAGAAGAATCAGAGAAACCAAATACTTGGAGGCAGATATTAGTCATGGCACTTGACAAGCCAATAGGAAGTACCAATAAACTATGATGTGATAGTAGTATGAAAGTGTCCATTCAAGCTGTATGGTTAAAGTCAGTTTCTGTGAGCTGAATCTGGTCATTCACAAAGACAGTAATATCTTACCGAATCGTAGAATATCCTCACTTGGAAGGGACCCACCAGGATCGTCGAGTCCATCCCCTCACCCTGCACAGGACACCATGAGAGGTACAGCATGTGTTGTCCAAATGCTTCTCGAACTCTGTCAGGCTGGTGCAGTGACCCCTTGCCTGGGGAGCCTGTTCCAGTACCCGGCCACCCTGTGGGTGAAGAACCTTTCCCTGAAATCCTTGACTCAGCTAATGGGGAATAGGACAGCATGACAAAACTCCAAATGACAAAGCTTCCAAAGTGAGTTCCAGTCTGAGTCTGCACCAGAACATGATAAATCTCCATGCATTCAGTTTTGAATCACATTTGAATTACATCACAGATCAATGCTGCTTTTGTTCGTGAGTGCTGTGAAGAAGATTGCTAAGTGTTCTTTTCTCATAGGAGAGAGAAATCTACCAGGTTTTCAAACTGTTTATCAAGATCCCCTTCCAAACCATATCTGATTTATCCTGGCACACCTGTAAACTTCCTCTCCATTGCACAAGGCTGGCATGAGAGAGACTGCCTGCTTTTGCTCTGCATGGTTGTTGCTTTCCCCGATTAATCACTGTGCGCAGCTGAGGTGCAACACTCATGCACAAACCAGCCCTATCGTGTACCATGGGCACCAAAGGCTTGACTGCAGTGCACCATGACTGGGGAGCTATAATAGCTGTTTTCCCTGATGCTGAATGGCAGCTGCAAAAGTCTGGGGAAGAAATGAGTTTGAAGAACCCTCAGTAAAAACCTGCCCCTACATGGGTTCTTCTGTCTTGCTGCTGAAGCAGGTATTGAAGGTCTTTTGTCTATCCCAGGGCATTGCCATTTATTGGCTGCATTGGTACACCTTGCTGGGGCAGTGCTTTTGACCTTGATGTTCACAGCACTCACCTCCAGCCATTCCCTGCCAGCCAGGACCATTGCCTTCTGCTCCCACTAGCTGCCTTCCCCGCCAGTTGTTCTTTCTCCCTCTGTCTGCTGCTTTGCTCCATCAGCCAGTCTGCCGTTATCTCCCCATCTGTTCATTTCCACTCTTGCTGTTTTCTCCTCCCCAGCCACATTTCTCTGCAACCCCTATAGGGTTTCAGTTCTGTTAGAAAGGATACACTTATATTGATCAATCCACCTGGAGCCTTCCTTTTTAATTTTTTTCTTTTTTTTTTAAAGAAGAAAGGCTCAACCCCTTCTCATTATTCTTTTAGTATAAACTCAAGAGTGTAAGCTACTGCATTCTTTTAGGGTAACTTATCCAGTCTAAACGAATAGACAGGTTTGCTGTTTATGCTTTCTAGATACATGTTCCCCAATTTACCATTTAGTTATGTTTAACAGGAATCTTTCCAAGAGTTACAAGAATTACCCAATCCATGTGTGAATCAAGTTTGATCCACTGAAGCTTTTGATCAATTAAGGGCAGCTTCCTTTACTGTCTGACCGAGGTCAGCACAACCCCAGTGAACTCCCCACTGAAGTTTCCAGGGAGAGACTGCTAGCGTGTCTGAAGATCTCTGGAGGAGATTAGAAATTTACTCCATGTCTCCTATGCAGAAGGCTGATCATACATCCCAGTGGGATGACTGATTTTTGTTATTTAAGAGTAAGACCACAGTTCTTGTACATTCATTTTGTGATAAATTGTAGTTAGGTCCTGTTTTGTGGAATCTCCAACAATCAAACCTTTGCTTAATTTCTGTCCTGAATTTGTGCAAATTAGCATTCCTGTATTTCTGCAGTATGTTATATGCATTTGTAAGAGAGCTGCTGCTTTCAGACAATTTCCCTGTTTATCTGAGTGCCTTTTGAATTATGTTCATGGCCTCCAAAATGCTTGTAATCCCTCCCAGCTTAGTGTGATCTCTGAATTTAATAAAACATACTCCTTGTTCCATCATCTAGCTCACTGATAAAAATAATAAATAATGCCATACTGAACATCATCTCTTGTGAACTTCACCCAAGTAATCCTTGTGTTTGTTAGTGATTAGATGTTGTTATCAATAGCTGTAAGCCTGTTTTAGTGTTGTTTGCCTTAGACCACGTCCTTTTTTTGCCTGTGAGGATATCATTTAGTAACTGACTTATTTGTGCGCACCATTTTTTAACCTGTAAGATCCTTTCATTTTCAAGCATGTTGTTTCAGTACTTTGGAATAAAACTTACACTCTTGGCTTTGGATTTTTTTGGATTCTAGGAGTCAGTACATCCTTCCTTTTACTCTCAAGCTGATATTTTATCGGATGTGCATTTTTGCTGCTTTGCAGCTGTAGGAACAAGGGTCTCATATGGCACAGTGGAGTGCTTCCACCTGTTTGTGTCTTTGATTTGCTTTTAAAATGTAAATTGTTGCTATGTTTAGAGGAGCTGTTCAGTGCATCTTAGCAATTAAAGCTGACACTATTGTATGCAAGTGCCAGAAGCATTATGTCAGTGTCAGATATAATAGGTGGGTATGGTGTACTTGTCTGTGGCATACTTCTCATTTTGAGTCTAAGTGAAAATGAGAAGTAGTGAACATATGATTGATGAATCCATTTTTCCTTCCTGTTGAGTAGCAGTTTTATTTTAAATTACTTAGCTGATTTTTTTTTTTATTCACATTTTCACCTGAAACTGAAAGCATTTGTAAATTTTTCTGTTAGTGACACTTTGGGTCCAAACACACAGTGCCTATAGCCCTTTGAAAGTATTTCTGCTACTGGAGAAACCCTGGAAAGAAATTTTTCTTAGAGCACTTGATACTTGCAGTCAATGTGCAGTTCTTACTATCTCCCTTGGAGTGCTGTAGTGTTTCCTTTCAGGTTTAGTCAGCTTCAGTTGCTAAATATAGATATGGGACTGCTAATGCTCTTGCTCAGTAGGGTGGTTTATTTGGCATGGTGGTTTAAAGGGAATATTTCTTCACTTCATCAGGCACAGAGACTTCAGTGTTCCATGGCCATCTGTGGAAAACAAACAGTGAAGCCCCTTTCCCAGGTGAAGCAGTGGGAGATACAGCATGGTTCTTGGTCAGGAGTTCATATGTCTGTCACAATGGCAACAAGATTAAATTTGATCCAAATTTAACACAAGCATGAAATCCTGCTCTCAGGAAACATGAGATTTACCAATGAATTATGGGGAATTAGTAGTTATGCAGCTGGAATAGCAGTGTCTATTTGTTTGGACCTCAAATGACTGGATATCTGGCAACGTGATGCAGTTACAAAAGAGGCAAGTGTTACTCTTCTGTGAAATGTGGGGAAGTAATTGGTCTACACAACTAAATAAATGTCACTCAGTTCTTAGAAGTACTTCTGTGTCTAACTGTGGACACTGCACTTTTCAGCAGTGCTTGAGGAACATATTTTGGATGGCAGGAACTTTTGTTAGAGATATAGAGTTATGTCCATGGGGAAATTTTTATTTTAAATTTAGTTTTTAAAAATAAGCTAACTGGGAAGTGCAGTCAATATCTGTTATTTTATAAGGTATTGCAAAAAGAGGGCAGTCTATGCTTGCAATCTTCCTCACTGAAATATTTAAATAGCACATTAGAAAAAAACATTTTCAGAGATGGCCTGTGTATGTATCCTTCATCAGAGCAAAATAGCCAACCAGAGGTTTTAATATACCTTCTATGATTTTGTTTGTCATCCCTTTGCAGAAAATTTCCCCTTCTTTACTTTTGCAAGGACTCTCTATTTTTAAAGGTTTCCCAAGAAGAAAATATTTTCACCCTGTACTGAAAATCTCCTTATTACTTTATAGCGTATACTGAAACAGTTTTACCTGGTATTTATGCCTTTTTTCACTAGACTGGTGAGCTGCAGTTTTAGGCAAAAGCCATGAGAACATCTTTAAAACAAATCCCACAATTTTCTTCGGCAGAATGAGCAAAATATTAGGTCAGCTAATAAAGTTGCATTTCAGAGAGCTTCCATGGATGTTGGGAATGTGGATATGAAGGACTTTCAATGACATGGTACTAGGGTTATCTTTAATTACCTCTAAATGAGAGACAAGGCTTTGTTTTATATTATCTGTTCTAAATATATATGACAGTTGGGAGTAATGGCAGCTAAGCTAAAATGGATTCAATTCACCTTCCTGCTACTCATTATTCACCATTTCTTTTCCTAGTTGCTTCAAAATAGGAGAAGGAATGAGACTTGCATGGAGTCTGAAGGAAGATGCAAAAAACAGCCAACTTAAATCCCAGATAATATTGCTGCAAAAATCTGGTGCCTCTCATAGATAACTCAATTAAACATTCTGCATCATCCACTATGCAAATGGTTGTATTGAACTGTTCTGTACTGCACTGTGGTTTTGAGCATTATCTGAGCTGAGAAGGAAGCTGGCTCACAAAGCAGCACATACTATCTCAGCTAAAGAATGAGGCTGTTTTTTTATCCAGTACTGCTTCATAAAGCAAAATAGAGTGGGCAGCAATAAATTGAGCCAGAGAGGTAAAAGGGAAAATAATCACAATCCGTACTGCATCCAAACATCTTTGATTGCTTAGTGTCTTTCTTATTCAGGGCAATATGTTCCTTTCTGCTACAAGGCATGGAAGAAATCAAACAGAAATACCAGCTCTATCCAGATGATTAAGTTTGGGGAGGGAACAGAAGACGTTCAGTGTTCTGTTATTCTTCTCAGCAGAATTCACTCCGTATAGCACAATAGTACGGAATCCTCCATTTGTTTTGTTTTGCTCTGGGATGTGGCAGAAGGAGGAATAGAGGAGCCAGAGTAACCAGGTGGATATGGAGAGATCAGTACTTTATTTGCCAGTATTTTTGACCAGGAACATGTGCAGTTGTTTTTCTCCTTGTCTCCGACAGACTCTCAAGTTTCCTGGGCATGTGTGCTTACAGATAGACCAAAGATATCCAGTTGACAAAACAGAAAAATGTCTTCTTCCAGGAATCACCTTTATCATGAGGCAATTAATATTAATGTGCACTTTTCTGGAAGTATGCTCCTTAAGCCCTTGAAAAATTCACTGCACAATGAATTGGTTTGGGTGCAAGCTGTTATCAAGAGTCACAAAACCTTTTCTGTTTTTCAGTCTAGAGATTCTCCAAATATAAACTGAGTTTTTTTTTTTAACGGATATATGTCATTTGTTTTATATCAGCCTAGTATTTTTCAAAATACTTCCAGTGGAGTACCCTCAGTAAAGCTGAAATAAAAAGGTTCAACGCATAAGTTGTGGTTGCCAATTTACAGCTTGGTTGCAAAGTAATCTGGATGAATAGGGATAAGAAACCGTTTGGGGATATTATAGAGATATTGTAGAGGTGTCTTGCTCTCTTGAAGGTTGTCACCTGCATGGTGGAAGATCATTATTATTAAAGAATCCTGTTCTTGCTCTCTTGCTCTTCTTCAGATCACTTGCTTGAAGTGAGTCATCTGTACATTTTAGAGCTCTCAAAGAGCACTTTCTATTTTCTAAGGAAATGGATTAAGTTGTTTCACTAAACCTTGAGAGATACTGGGGAAAAAAATGGATGGAACTGGGCAGATTAGAGTCAGGGGCATGGGACCATAAGGTGGGGAGGCAGTAGAGTGTTGGGAAAAAACCCTACAAAACTAAATGCTGATAAGAACAGGACTGCAGATGGTCTGTTCAATGTCCTTCTCTAGACTTGGACTCATTATTCAAGTCAGTAACCCTTCCTTTCTGATGAGGAGTTGTGAAACCCATGAAGTTAAGCGCTTGCCAATTAGGAATGCTGGGCATGTAGTTGAATCATATGGGATTAATTTAGGACCTTTGTACATACACATTATGATACATCTGGTTAATTATATGCTTAGAGAGGCTCTCCTCCCTACTTTCCACAGAACCTTTGCTGGCTCAGACCTGGATTTACTTTAGGACTGTATATAGAGGTGGCAACTCATAGTAAAGTCAAGTAGAGGACTCCAAGAGGACTGTGTTTGTAACATGGCCTGTTGGGCTTCTGCTTTGCCTACGGCCCAGAATTCCTCTATGGTGCTGGAAAAATTATGTATACATAAAGATTCTCAAGCGTAACTCCTCACATAACGTTGCTTATTTTCTGAGTGCTTTTTAATCAAGAACTGCAGCTTGATTAACTTAAGTTGGGAACATTTACATCTGTAGCTGGGGCCAGTTTAATAGGAACTGTGGTCTGAAGGTGAAAAGTGCAATTAAACATGAAGTAATCGGAAAGATCGGGCATAGGCTTCTCAAATTTTGTTGCTCAAATGAAGTTGACACTTTTGATCATTCTTGTCTTAATCTTTGTGCTTCTGTTCTCAATGTGTCAGGGACATGAAAGAAACTGTGCTCAGTCAGTTGTAAACAATGAGGTAGACAAAAACTTTCGTTTGAGTATATGTAAGTCCTTAGTTTCCATGTATATTTATTTGAAATATGGTTATATCTGGTGTATTATATTATATTGGTCTTCACTGGTGATAACAGGATAAAGTATTTTTAAGGATGGCTTAAGAAGAACAGGAGTCTTGCTTGTGGGCTGTTGAGGAATTAAGGGCAAGGAGTCCTGCTTCATTATTTTCCTCTTCTTCTCCAAGAAAGTCAGACACAGGGAGAAGAATATAATAGAATTGCATAGGATAGAGATCCCTGGAAAGACTGAGTCAGGATGCTGTGGGCAGCAGAGGCCAAAGCACTGCTGTTCTTGGACTGCAAAGCCAGAGATGAGATGCATAACTTCCAAAAGACAATGGAAAGGCATGGAACAGGAATGTGTCTGATGTAAATAACTTGTGCTTTTCAGGAGACTATGTGGTTGTCATGAGTGCTAACCTCTTCGTATTGATTGTTTTCTGGTTTTGTTTGCTCCCTTCTCCCCCAGATTGCAGAGTGCTTGCAGAGGAAAGAAACTACATGGAAACATCTAGGTTCGATGAAAAGGCACTTTATATTTTGTTTAACTGCCTTGAAAAGATGAAATAAACAACTGAAATAAAGCAAAGAAAGTGTGGGTTTTCCTTCTCATGAGAAATAGGTACTCATCTCTACCTAATTTTTGAAAGTTCAGTATTACACCTCCTGGACACTGTGTTCGTGTGCCTTTGCAAGGATGAGCTGATGCCAGGATTTCCAGGGTGGGATGCTTTTTGTTGTTGACCAATAGCAAGCATCAGCAAAGAAGTAATAGGCTAGTGCACTTAGAATAATATATTTGATTTAACTATGTCATGCTTATTTAAAGTATTTATTAATTACATTTCAAATACTTCTTGTGACTTG
The DNA here is from genome assembly GCA_013397755.1 of Cnemophilus loriae. Taxonomy (NCBI): domain Eukaryota; kingdom Metazoa; phylum Chordata; class Aves; order Passeriformes; family Corvidae; genus Cnemophilus; species Cnemophilus loriae. Next base: position 837,181 of record VZTF01007556.1, on the reverse strand, counting down.
CTAACTTGTTTTTAATTAAATCCTTGTTAAGTTGATTGACTTAATTGAAATAAATGCAACACCCTGATGAGAACTGGTTTATTTTGAATCTAGTTAACCTTCAAATGAAAGTGGGGGTTTTTCTTCAGTGTAATTACAATTGAGATTAACTTATTATGCACATAATGAGTGACCTTTCGTCTTGTCCAAGGTAAATAAATACGCAGAGGTATTTGCTGCATGAGTAGAAATTACGCAAGTTTTAATATAAGATGCAAACTTACTGTTTGTTTTGTCTTTTGGGGCTCTCCTTTGTTCAGCAAGACTTGCTATTTTTATCACTAAAGTTCTGAAAGACATGAGTCAGGAGAGAGGCCCTCATGTCAGGTGCTATGCAGAACCTTGGAAAGAAGAAATGGGTTCAGCTACTAAATCAGGCTTCATTTTTGACTGTAACTTGTGTTTTCTAGGCTGCCTCTGGATGTCCTTGTGGTGCTACATCTTGAATAAAAATGAAGCTTCAAAACTGTAGTTTCTCTCTCTTTCTCCTTCTATCAAACTTGTCAGTTCTCTTTAAAAAAACATGATGAAAAGCCCTAGTGATTGTTGTGTAGGCCTCAAGTGCAGAATCATTCCCATCAAGGCTTCGCTTTGTTTTTCAAGGCCTCATTCATTGGGAATACTTTTGTTAATTGTACTGTTATATATCCTCATACTTCATTTAAGTGCTGACATGGGATACAGAACTGCTGTGTTTTAATGAGTGTGATAATGACTTGAGACATAGCATACGCATAGAGGAAATAGAGATGAAAAATATAATTATACTTTAATTGACACTATCTGTGTAATATAAAGCATATAGGCACCATCACAATCTAGCAAACATAGCATCAAAATGTAAAGAATCCTCACTTTGCATCGTGAGTAAGTCATATGTTGTGTTCCTGGATATGTCACACAGTGGCTCTATGCATTGTTTTCATCAGCTATAAAATAGGGAATAGCCATTTTTATTTACTTCTGCAAAGTAGGTAAATTTAAAACTTACATCTAAATATCTTGGTGCTATTTTTCCCATCATTATGGCAGCGTGATGTAAAGTACTGAAGGTAGAAGCCAAAGTGGTCTCCTTCTTTTGTTAGTACCAGTATCATCAAGACCCATTTGTCACCAGCAACTGAGGAAAGGACAGTGGGATTTTATGGTCAGCAAAATAGTACTGGTGTAAATTCCGTAACAACTTCCTTCAGTATGCCTGGAGACCTTCTTCAAAATGCAGAATAATATCCTGCAATGCATGCATTATTTCCTCAAAACTAATAAGACGGGTTTAAAATTAACAGTCAAATTGAGGCCCCTTTTGGAGGCAAAATTTATTTTTTACATTATGTAGCTGTACCAAGCCTTTCCTTTGTTAGGCTTGAGGTTGTGTGAACTACTGTGCGTATTGCATCTTCCTGATCAGAAAAACACTGCCTGTGCATATTTAGGGTTCAGAATACATTGATTTGTGATGGTAATAGAATGCTGATTTAGGCCATGTGCTGAGGAAGTGAAAAATATTTCATTCATTTGATCCAGGTGCAGACTGTAGATGAGGTAAGGGAGACGAAACTGGATTCTGTATAAAACATCTTTGCATGGGCTTTTCCTCAAATTCAAAAGCAAGAATTGTAGGAGGTAATATTTTCCTTTTATATTTTAACAGCATAGTAATGGTCCCCCACACACTAGAAATCATTGCTATTGTCACCTGTCAAGCTAATCAGGCTTTCAGTATGAGCTGGTATTAAGTTGTTAGGGTATCATTCAAAGTCAGATAAAAAAGATATTAGGTGCTGATTAGCTTATGGAATGACTAAGTCCATAAGTGTTAGTTTGTCTACAAGAAGGATTTAATAATATGAAAGTCAAAACTGATGNGAATGATTGGTGTCTTCCTCTTTTACTTAGCCCATTGCCTTACTGAGGTTTTTTTCAAATAAATTGTAAATAAGCATTTAAAAAGGCAAAATAAAGACCTTACTATTGACTGATATGCATCATGATGTTGTAAAGCTAACAGCAATCCAAGTCACCAGTTACTCATGTCCATAAGATACCAGTGCAGAATTCTAAACAGGAAATAAAAATATTACAAATCCTTTGTAACAGCAGAGAGGGCAGAGGCATCTGAAGAGCCAGATGAGGATAACATGCTGTCCCACATTGAGGCAAACAACTGGCATATAAAAACTTCAAAATCTGACTCTGAACTTGCTTACCATGGAGATTTCCTTGGATTTATTAACTTCACATTGACTCAAGGTTGTACCACACTAAAGGAGTTTTATGTAAATATGGCACCATTGAGGCAGCAGGAACCCAAGCACGAGTACCAAAATCTGGCTCTGGTGGCTCACACATGAGCATATGTTAGTAAGTAAGTTCAGTTGTTTAAAATACAATACCCTTGGATCTTTTTTTAACCAAATTCATTTTTATTTCTGTTAGCCTTTGCTTCAGCCCTTGCTGTTTGAATGGCTTGAGGGAGACAGCTGATAACTGAAGCCTAGAAACTGCTACTGGTTTCCTGACCTGGGCCTAATAGTCAGCCAGATGGCAAAAGTAAGCTTACCACATGGACTGGCTACTTATATGGGCCTTAAAAAGGTTAAAACATCCTGTTATGTTTTCATCATACTTGCAACAGCCAACTCTTTTTTTCCCCCGAGCTGTTTTTTTATTTCCCTTGTTTTTTATTTAAAGGTTTTCAGCTCTTTTGAAAGACTGAAAATCAGTTTGCAGTTGTTCAGGTCTTCTGAGTACCACTGCACAGTGCTCAGTCTCCAGTAGTGGCTGAAAATTATTGCCACTTGGCTGCTCTTGGGAAGGCTGCCTTGTGACACATTTGGGGACCATTGCAGCTGGCTTTAAGTGACACCTGGCCCAACACTTCCAGGAGGTGCCTGTGCCACCCACTGCCAGTATTTTGGGGGAGGTCAGTACCAAGTGATATGGCTCAGTGGTAAGGTTGCTGCTGGGTAAGGGATGAGATGTGTTTCAGAGTTGGTTTAAAAAAGCTCCCACTGCATCTGGCTGGGAAGTAATTTGAGGATCTCTGCAGCCTCTGAATTTCTGCGGCTGTCAGTCTAATGCTGCAAAGTTATACTCAGTGTTCTCTCAAAAGTCAATGATATAATTTAATAAATTACTTTTTTATAATACTTTTTAAATACTGCATTAAGTGGAGGTAAATTATATTGTTAAGAAAAAAATAGGCTTTTCAAATCTAAAAGGTAAATTAGAAATGAGAAGGATGAAGCTCCTAAAAGTTTTGCATATTTTTATGCCTCTCAATTCTCAAGTGAATATGTGTGACTACTGTTGTACCAACAGAGAAATATTATTTGAATTCCTCTGATGTAGGCAATCAATTAAAATATTATACCTGTCAGTTTGTCCTTGGTCTCTCTAAAGGACTCTTATTTAAGTTTTCTTGCTCCTTAATAACTTGGTTCTACTTGGTTGAAGCTTTGAAGAGACGAAATTTCCTTTCTCTGGCAAAGAATAAGATCAAAGATACGGTAGCTTGAGGCGTTGATATTTTCTTAATTGGAGCAAGTTTTTTGTTCTCCTTCATGTAGAAATTAAAGAACAGCTTTTTTCCCGATCCTCTTGTTCTTTCTCACCAGGATGATCAATTGTGAGTCTTATTTGTGAGGCTTTGGACCCTGTGGTTTTGGAACATGGTCTCATCTTTTTCTTCTGTAAAATCTTCTATCAAGAGCCTCTGGGGAGGAAGCAGAGACTCTTTTCTTTCCATCACAACACTGGAGGTTGTGCTATTGTGATTTTCCTTCAGAAAAGGAAGTTTTTTCTGCTTAGGTATATTCAGCTGGGAAATGTTGCTGGACAATGTTACATAGTATTTTGCTCTTCCACTTATTCTTTAATTAACAAGAGTTAATACACTCATAATTTATGTAGAATTGTATGCCTATAGGCTAAAAGTTAACCAATAATATTACTGTTCTGTCAGAATCTTCTCTTCAAGTTTCAATATCTGCCAATATTTTTTTCATATCTGAGGTCCAGTATATTCCAGTTTGCAGTCAAAAAGCAGTATGTTTATATTTGCTCTGAACTCACATCAGATTCAGAATGTTATGATTTTGGTACACTTCAAGTCTTTTGATTAAAAGAGTCAATGCACGGTCAGATTTGTCCACAGTTGTTTCTTTGATGAACGTACTGAAACAGAGTTGTGATTTCCCAAACACTGCCGTGGTCAGGCAGCAACCTTTCAAACAAAGGGTACATTCTGTCCTAGAGTTTCTGTGTGGTATTGGGCAGATGAGTTAACATTTCTGTGTCTAAAGTCTGCTTCTCTAACAGGGGAGCCAGAGTCTTCATTATTCTCTTGTTCACTGAGACTGTATGATCTTAACAACTTTCATGCAGTCTGTAGTACAATTGTTCTCCATCTTACCTGGAGTAGTTAGGCAACTGAAAGTCTTAATTTGCAAAGTTTAAGTGATACCTGTTCTGGTCTTCTCAAACACAGACCTCTAGAACTGCTACTGAATTCTGTGTCTCAATGTGTTTTAATACCCACAGCCTAAGAAAAAGAGTATTTATCTTGGCTCTGAGGCAATGTCCTGTGAGTGCATTTCCAATTGTATGGATGCCTAAGTTGCCTTGGGAGAGAGACATTTCCACCTTACTCATCTGTAGCTTATTTTATTCATTATAGAGGTTACTTAGGGACCTCTGTTGCAAACTGTTAGCACAGTGGCAGTGAGTCATCTGTTTAAAAGTTGATGATGCATTTTGCAGATACTGACTTGGCTTCCTTTTCTCAAGAACCCAAATGATCACTTTATCTTCGTCTTGTGGAGAAGAAAATGTCACCATTTGAACTACATTACTTTGCACTGAACATGCTTTGACCATTCAGTTTTATGCTCCTTGGGGGAGAGGTCCTTCATTGCTTATCTATTGCTGTAACACTCCATACAGAAATGAGAGGAGCTACAGCAGGTCTATGTGTCCTTTATTAAAAAACCCCTTGTGTTTCTGAGGAGCCTGGACTACCTTATTCCAGTAGGATTTACCAGTGGTGTCAAGGGCTTAAAACAATAAAGGTCGCCATGTTTTAGCTAGACTCAGTTGAGCATTCTTTTAGGTCAGCTTTCAAGCATATATTGTTTTAGTTCCAACAGATATTTATTAAACATGTAAATATTAGTATGTCTTAAGATCAGGGCTGGTTCATAAAGCCACAGACAAAAAATGTGTTGTTGGAGTGATGTAAGTTTATGCAGGAAAGAAATAAGCTTTCCCCCCATCTTTCATTCTGATTTACTTTGTTTTCCTTGTAACAAATTTTAGATACTTGTTTCTGTGAACTTAAAGGACATGTCTATAAGTACCTTTAATGTGAAATTAGCTATGTTTTCCTTCTCTGAGAAAAAGATACAAACACTCTTAGATGATGCTGGCTTTGATAGCTTCTGTGAGCCAAGACCTGTTTGAGGAGGTAAAACAAAAGCACAAGAGCAAGACACTCTGTGGAAAGTTGCCATGATAATCCACTTCTCAGTGAACACTGTTAGGCAGAAGTATTCTGTATGAGTGTCTTTGAAAGACAGACCTGAAACATTGGTGTTTGGTCACGTAAACCTAGCTAGGCTATAAGTACAATAAGGATCAATTGAGTATTGGCAGGAAAGTGGATTACATTGGTTTTGGCTTTGTCTTGGTGAGGAAGTAAAAGCACTGTTAGCAGAGCAGTCAGCAAATACATGGATTTAAGTAATTTTCCCCCAGAATGATAGGTGATAACAGCAAAAGGCTCTATCATCACTAATTTCCTGTAAAATGGGAAGGAATGAGGACTGAAAGATCTTATTACTTATACTGATTTTGTTTTTAAAAAATGTATCACCTCAAACATAGCTTTGTGAAATTCTGGACCCACGGAATCGATAGCAAATTTTTAAAGATGAAATTCAACCTTTTTCTCTCCCTCTGCTTTGCTCTCTGGTTTTCCAAAGTGAACATTTTAATCACCCAGTTATGTATGCAGGTCACTCTTTCGAAGGAGAAACTAATTATTCAAAGAAAAAAAGCCCACCAAATAAAACTGATGCTGTATTTACTGACTTTGCTAAGTGTATATATGAGCATGCTGCTTATGAGAGAAAAGTGCCAATCACATGGGTAGAGGCCTTTAGTTCGAGAGTTCCTGAATAGCTTAGGTAAGCTTCGAAACCAAATGTAATAGTTTATTAACCTGCACGATCTCTGTTCTTCAATCTAGAATTTGATCTCACAGTTGCAACTCTTTCACTGTTCTGAATTACACTGAAACAAAATGAGGCCAAATTGGTTTGTTTGGGTTATTTTGTGGGCCACACAAAGCTGTCCAATGTAGTTTGAGTGTGAAGAGGTTTGAGAGGACTCTGGGTGGGCAGTTACCATTTACCTAGGCATGGGTTCACTGGGGCTTGGGTTTTTATTTGTTTCTGCATCTTGTTTTTTTAGAGACAATTCAGATAGTCTGATCTTCCAACATTTTTCGTTGGGAAGTAGGTTTTGCAGATATCAGGTAATTCTTTTCTTCCTTTCAATAGCTCTTATACGTTTTTACCTTTCTTCTGTTCGGAGCAGCAGGTAGGGCACTCAAATCTGGTAAGGGCACAGGGAAGGTGCCATCTTACTACATCCAAATTCAAAACTGAGGTGTCTTAGTTTCAAAATTGCTCTGTTGGAGAGTTTATTGCAATAGCTAAAAACATAGCCAAAAATAAAGTTGGTGTTTCTTTGTCTTCTTTTTTCAAGTCAAAGGTGTCAGAAAAAAAGTTAACACTGGAATTTAGGTTTTGAAATGAGCCTTAAATACTAGTTCGTGTTTGTAGAAGGACTTCAAATCTCAGCGGATATAGAAGTAGTTTAGTATAGTGCATTTATTAAAATAATATTGTCATTACAGCTGCTTCAGCTTTTACTCAGATTCTTTAGTCAAGATGTGACTCTTAACCTGAAGGATATTATCTTGCAGAATAAGGACTCCATTCCTGTAGCCTTCCAGAAGCACCCATTGCTCATAATCACTTAAGGACGCTTAAAGATGTTCGAGGTGTCATCTGAAAGAAGACTTCTGAACGTTTAACGGTCGTGTATACACAATACTTAGAGAAAATTCTCTGGCTCTTGTTTAATCTAAACGCAATTATATAGTATTGTTTTAGGTCTTTTTAAAATTTTTATAGTGAGACTTTACAGTTAAGCTGCATTTAATTTGTTGTACAGTTCCACATTAGTTGGAGATTTCAGGAAAATATGCCCTCCTGTCATGTGGGCCCATTGTCACCCAACACACTTCTCAAGCAGTGATTCCTTCACGTGATGTAAAGGAGTAAGTGAGGATGAAAGGGTAGAATGGTGGACTTCTTCTTAGGAGAACTTCCTTGTAGCAGAATTTTAAACTGTAATGCTCTAGGCAGAAAGCCTTATTTCTGGCTTTTTGCTGTGATGATTAATGAGTTTGACGAAAAGTTTTCCAGTTTCTCTTCTTCATCACAATATATTATTCACTCTCGCCAGATCATGCAAGCAGAATGTGGAAAAACAGCAGAGGCTCGGCTACATTTTACTGCTGATGTGCTATAGCACATCTGGTTTATTTGCTTTTAAAACTTTTGGTAAAATTTTCTGCCACTTAACAATGGGGATTTGTTTTGCTTTAAAATCTAGGAGTATTTGGGGCTACATTACACCTAAATTCACTGTCCAGTTATGTACATGAATGGCGTAGTTTCGTCTTAAACTGCCTAAGTCTGTTTGCAAGATGATGCTTGAATGCAGGCATCACCTGGCATTCTAAGGCTGATGTTTTAGGTAAAAAACGTGGTTATTCTGTGTGTATAATATAGCACATATTTTATAACATACATATTTCTCTGTGAATTATTAGTTACACTGGGATTCTGCAGTGGTCATAGTTTCTCATCCCGTTTTACATAGTCTCTGATTACTTTGGGATTTCTTTTGTAGCTCAGCATAATTTTGGTGAATTGCTGTTATGCCTTAAATTACATGAAATATAGATTATAACTCAGAATATATTGTCAGAACCACTTTCTGTCATTTATCTTCCTTTCTTCTGTTTACTAAAGGGCACTGAAAATAGGATTACTTAGGAATGAGATTTGATGAGGGCTGTACTTTCTGAGCTACAAAGCTGTTACCATGCAGTGACAGGACAAGGGGGAATGGCTTTAAACTGAAAGAGGGCAGATTTTAAATTAGATAATTAGTACGAAATTCTTTACTGTGATAGCGGTGAGACACTGGAAAAGGTTGTCCAGAGAAGCTGTGGATGCCTCAGCCCTGGAAGTGTTCAAGGTTAGTTTAGATGGAGCTTTGAGCAACCGGGTTTAGTGGATGCTGTCCCTGCCCATGGCAGGGAGCTTGGAACTAGAGGACCTCTGGAACTGATTGCCTTTAGAGGTTGTAGAGTCTTCCTCACTGGAGATATTCAAGAATTGTCTGGACACAATTCCGTGCAATGTAGCAGGGAGGATGGAACAGATGACTCGCTGTGGTCCCTTCCAACCTGACTTATTCTGTGAGTCTCTGATCTCTAAGGTCTCTGCCAACTCAACCATTCTATAATTCTATGAAACAAATGCAAAATCATGTAGCTATCAGTAAAATACGATTAACATTTAATTTAGTACCTTAACTCTTTACTTACTGCTTATTTTTATGGTGCAAGATGAGAAGTTGTAGGAATGTTCAATGTTTCTTCTGCTTTTATATTAGAAATACGTTTTAGCCCACTCATTTTATGAGATTGTGTGTCTTTGTAGAGAAATACTAGTAGTTTTCCCAGAATAGAATGAGCCTGAGATTGTCTCTCCCCTAATGCTAGGACAAGCTATTGCACAGCTGGAACAGTGTCAGAAGGTCAAGACTAAGGAGTGACAGCTATCGAGGCAGATTTATCTAGGTCATTTGCTATCATTCAGCTGTCTGTTTACAGCTGTGCACCAGGGAAGTCATCATAATAGAAATAATGCTCCTTGGAATACTACTTAAATTAGGTTATGTTTATTCAAGCAGCTGATTGCATTATCAAAATTATATTTAGAAGAATTTAAAAGTACACAGGAAAACAGAGAGCTGTGTAGAGGAGGCATTTATGTGTAACATACATCAAAATCTTCTATAATTAGAACATTTGTTCATGTCAAACCTGATAAATAATTAAATAATTAACAAATAAGCATTTTCTTATCATGAAAATATATTTCTACTTAATTTTTCTCTGGGAAAGAAAGAAGTGGAAATTTTATTCTGCTTTCTTGTGCAGGTTGTACTGCTTCTTTAAGGCCACACAGTGTCTTTACCTATCTGTTTTCAGATAACTGTTAGAGGACAAAGAAATGGCTCAGGAATTCAGGCTCAGTAAGTAGCAATGATATAGCTGTAAATGTCAAAGGCAACTAATGCTTCTTTCTGCAATCATACTGCTGTGAAGTAACAGTTTGCCAGGTTTTATTTATGTTTCCCAGACAGACAGCGAGCTCTAATGCCTCAGATTGTGGGACTTTTTCCAGTAGTCCCTTACTCTCCCACAAGATTCATAAGACTTTTAGCTGGGTCCAAACAACCCATTTAACAAAGTTTTGAAATTCAAAACTCGTGTCCCATTTTAAGGTCTTGTTTCAACACCCTCAACTCTTCCCACCAAGGAAACAAATGCTCTAAGAAATGCTAAGGAGATCCAAAGCAAAGTAGTTCTGTGTATTGTACAGAGATATCACTGTTGGTTGGTGTTATACTGTTAGTGATAATTACACTGCATTTCAAATTGGCTTTTGGCCAATTTTGCCTTTCAGGTGACTTTGCCTACAGCCTCTGGCAGGTTGTTTACTGTCCATGAATTTTTCCATCTCATTTTTAATTTTTTATAGTCTCAACTTCTTTAATATCTTATGAGTTCCTTGATTTACATGCACAATCTCTGCAAATTTTGTTCCTTTAGTTAATTTTAAACCTTTTGGTTGGTCATAAGACAGCACCAAATTTTTGAGTTACTAGGAGAGAATAATGGCTCTTTGGCCATCTTTTATGAATTCGTAGTGGTATGTAGATCATTAAGCAGTATACAAAAATGGTTCATTGTCTTCTGAGGACTACAGTTTTACAGATTGCTTCATCCATGCATATATCAATATATACTAGTACTTTATATCCTAAGAAAAAAAACTGATATTACAGAGAAGGCATATTCTAGAAGATCATTCCAGAGAAGATTCTTAGAATCCCAAATGTACTCCCAGCTTTGCTGGATATTTGATGTTTTACCTTAGGGTTGTTTTTCAGTGCCAGAGCTACTTAACTGGTTCATTGCCTGCCTTGCCCTTATCAACTTTCAAAAAGCAATGTTTTACTATATCTATTGGCACAGAGAATATCAAAATAATCTTTCAGCTCACTCTAAGGTGTCTGTACACACAGCAATAAAGATGACTTCCAAGAAAATATGTGAAGCAATTAAACCACTCTTTCTACCAAGCAAAGCTGTTAGAAAGGTTCTGCAAGGGCATATGACACCACGTGTGTCCCCCTTCTCTCGCCATCAGGAGAGAGATCTATAGCTTAGAAACCTTAAAATTCTCTCAGATGGCCATAATTTGCTGATATCACTTGTAATTCTTGTCTATCTGCATCTTTCAGGAAAATTTCACCTTGAGCCTGCAAGCTGAAAATATGCAAACCCTGCAAGTTCTGTGTAATCACAGTTCCCTGTTGCCTTCTCAGCTCCCTCTTCTGTTTTCTTCCTTATTTCAGGTGTTGAAACAGCTTTAATTGAACATTTTTCAGCCATGTGGCCCACAGGCCTCTGAGGTTTGTCTACTAAGGAGCTTTTGAAGGTGACAAGGAAACATAGAATCGTATATTTATATAAGCTCTGTCTGTATGTGACATTTTAAAAGATATTTGGACATTAGCTTAAAATTTTTGGAGAAGTCTGCCCTGTGAGAAGCTGTTGAGAACAACATTTTCAGGCTGTAAAACTCACTATAGAAGAGCATCTCACCTACCTCTTGGCTGACTGGGGAGAGTCATTGCTCTTCCTTAACTCAGCAGTGGTCAGCCCCTGACTCTTGTGGGGAAGAGAACGATGACTATTTATCTGCTATTATCTGGTATGAGCAACTGGAGAGAGTGGGAGTGAAAGCATTTTGGCTGCACCCCACTGTCTGCTGGGAGGAGGAGTGACTGAGAGCACAGGGTGAATCCTGTGGAAAGGGGAAATGCAGCCTGCTCATCCCAGTTCGCTTCACAGTGAAGATGGGGAAGAACTGATGCAGATATAACAAAATGCTTGATCTCTGCCTCTCTTAGAGAAGCTGTAGGTTTCTTATCTGAAACAGGTTGTGAAGTACTTGCTTATACTGGGTTTTCCAGTGGCTTGACTGTTCTTAGTGACTACTGATAGTTTAAAATGCATTCAAGTATTCGTTTGAATTTGAGATGTGAAAAATATATTTGGGAATATGCAGCACCAGAAGAGGAGTGGAATCAGTCAATACTGGTTTTAGAACGGAGCACATGCAGTTCATACTAAGTTGGTTTTGCAACGCTTGAAAACTTGTTACTATCCTGACAGACTCCAAAATAGATCCTTCACATTTGCAGGATGAAAAAGGTGTAAAATCTCAGAATGAGTGAAAGAAAAAGACAATGTGTGAAAGAAAGAAGGAAAAAAAGAGAATGTTCTCCAGAATGCATATTTCATTTAAAAATCTGTATTTAATCAAATGAGAGAGTTCTGCTAGCAATAAAGACTTAATCCGCTTCCTTACTAGATGCTAACTTTAGCTACATATTATCAGAACATACATTCTTTATTTAAGTATTGGAAAGTTTCATTAAATTGTACTGTAAAGCACCATATAAATAGAGCTTTTCAAGGCATCCATTTACTACTATCCTTAGACCAAAGTGACTCATCTGGTGTTGAGAGACACTTACCAGTGCTGTATCCTAGGCAGTAGTATGCACTTACGAAATTTTAGAGATCAAACCAGAAAGTTTAAATTGTATATTTATGACAGAGTGAACCTTTACAGTAACAAATACATATCTATCTTATTAAGAGCTTTTTTGTGTGTTTGGAGACCTCTGCAACTTTTTTGTTTTGTTTTGAAAGTGAGATTTACGTATTTCAGTTACAACAAAAGCCAACACAATCAAAGATAGAGGATTCAGTGGTAGAGAGTGTAGGTCCATCAGTTTTACACAAGTATTGCTCCTTTTCTACCCATATTCATAGTGACCCACAGTTCAGACTGGATGTCAGGCTTATATTTCAGTCTGTGTTTTTCCTCTGATAGTGTTCAGTGTATTGTTATTATATAAATATATTGGGGGAGTTAATAAAATAGTAACATCCATTTTTCTCAGTGTGGAAGTGCAAATTAATGGTTAAAGACAGAGATAATGAGCCACAATTCTTGGTTCTATTCTGGGCTCTGAGCTGACTCACTACATAATCTTACTCAAGTCATTTAAATTCAGGTGAAATAGGCCCCACTGAGCTGATAAGATAATGCATGTTTCAGCCTTTCCTCCTTAGTGGATTTTTCTATACAATTTTGCCTCTCTGTAATCAGCATAAATTTAGCAATGTTTTGTTCCATAGGATCCTTGTAATATATGTTTAATAAACTTGTTTATTTACCTTTAAATCCTTTATTGAAAGATGCATTTTTATTTTTTTCTGATAGAAGATGGCAGGTAAATATTAGGGTGTTCTGTGGAGTTATGTTTTCTAAAATTATCCTGTTCTTCATCCAGACAAAATGACCTTTCAAAAAGCACTGACACCCATAATTGCCCATCAGTAGGGTTGCCACCTGGAGATACTGTCTCATTCTCAGATTTCTGAAGTGAGCTAAATGATCATTTGTGATACACAAGTCAGGCCACTGAATATTTGCTCTCCACTGGAACGTATACCTCTGTCACTGATGTGTGAAAACTCAAGAGATCTTTGTTTTTTAATTCCAGTATGTGAACTGGAAATCAAAATACTGACCAGTTTTGCAAAGTAGATTTGTTTTTTATCAAACTGTAGTGGAACTTAACATATGACGAAGTGTGCGTTCTCTTCCATTTCTTCCCAGGAGCTGCATCCTCTGTTACTATGCTCTGCCTTTTTGGTTGCCTTGGTTAATTCCAGCAAACATTCTTTTCAATTTAGCATTCAGAATTTAAAAAATTGAATTTTTCAGCACTCATCCAGTATCTGTGAAGTTGCTCAGGTCTTTTTGATGGACATATTGGATGGCCTGTGAGTTGCTTGCATTCATATAGTTCTTCCATAGTCCTAATGCCTGGCTGACTGAGGAGGGTAAGAAATTATGTCTCAGAATGACTTCACATGACCACACATCCCAGCAGTGGGAATGGCAGCACCAAGCAGTGGTGATTCATTCCCTCAGCACTGAAATTGCCAGTGCTCAGAGGAAAAGGATCACTTTTGAACAAAGAAATGTCTTATCCCGCAGAGAGTACAGACATTACAGAGTTATTAATCAGGGCAGTCATCCTGAAAGTAGATTTAACTGCAGGATTTCATGTAGAGGAAAACCAGAACTACAGTAGGAAGTGATTGAGGGCTCAAAGTAGTGGATAGAATTGCATATTTTAAGGACTCCTTAAATTGCACCTGGGGAAAAGTTCACTCTGTGCATGCCAATGAAATTATTCCTGTTTGTGTGGTTCACAGTTTTCTTTGGATGGCAACTACCCAGTAAGGTAATTGCAGCTGGTTGTAAAACAGGAAGACAACCAGTTTAATTTGCTCTGTCTTCCACTTCAGTGTCACCTCAGGCTGTTTCTTTGCTATATCTTGTTTGCAAAGCCAAGTCAGCCTCATCATTAGTGAGATGGGAGACCTCAAAGGAAAACTGAGATTTGGCAGGTAACTATACTGGTGATTTTTTGCCTGCTAGCACTCCTTCTTTGTACTCAATACAGCAGCGTGAGCTGGGAGTTAAGGATTTCACAGCACTGGAGCAGCTATTGTCTTTATGAATCATAAAGCTGAGGTGCTATTCTCCTATGGCCATTGCAAAACAATTCAGATAATTTGGAACACCCTGGTTCAGCTTCCCTTCTTTTTGGAAAGTGCCTGAAGTAAAGCAAGTCAAATTCTGACCTTGTCATCTGGATGTTGTTGTAGTTCAGCTGAGGAAAAAGTAGTTTTGCATAGATCAAAATGTTTGGTTAGTTTTAAAGGGACATCTGGACCACAAGGACAACTTGAAAGTTGAGTCAGATAGCTCAAGGCCTTGTCCCATTTAGTTTTGAATATGTCCAAAGGTGCAGTTCCACAATCTCTCAGAGTATCTCACTTCAGGGTTTGGCCACGTCGATGGTGAAAGAGGTGAGTACTAGCACTTGGTCTGCAAATGCTCCAAGTAGAAGAGAGTTGCTTTGCCTTTTCCCAACTAAGTCTTGTTTTCATGCTGCCTCCTGCCTACAGATGAAGTAAAGTGTAACTGCTTAGGCTTTAGAGACCTCCTGATTAACAGTACTGAAGTTGTTTGGAGTCCAGCTAGTCATGGTTTATCGCTGTGAAGATTTTCAAGTGTCCAGAATATTAACTGAGTCAGTGAGGCCTGTGTTCAGTGGAGCCTGTCATCAGTGGGTCTGTAAGTTTAATGAAGTCTTTGCTTCCCAGAATGGAAGGATGGTGGGTTTACTGAAAACAGATCTTTATTCTGATGAAAGTTATAACAGAATAGGGGCAAGCAGAAATTACAGAAATTCTGACATGAATTCTTGGATGCTTTTCTTGGCAGTGCAATTAAAGCTTTCAGAGGTGTACATTTAGAAAAGACATCCTGAAACTCATTCGTATTTATCACAGTTTATAAAATTGCAGGTTACACCAACCTGCATTTCTGGTACTTCTTGAAAGGCATGTGGTTTCACCATTTACTTACATCTTAGGAATTTCTTTTTACTTTCTTTATTTCTTTATACCTGTAAAAAGTGTTGTGAAGCATAGTCATTTTGATTTGGTAGCTCTTTTAGCACCCATTCTGCACAAAGTATATGTGTCTGCACACTGTAGGAAATAGGTAATCAAGAATTTTATATTTTCTTAGACAATATCACAAAATTTTATTCACTTTAGAGTCTTTATGTACTTGACTAGAATTTGTTTGGGCTTGGATATTATATTGGTTTCCTCTTTCTGCTTCCTTAGGTGATGGAACTTGGGTAATGAAATCCTAACCTTCCATAAATGGGCATGATTTCTGCCAAGTGTCTAAAAGACGTGCATGTTAAAAGTGAAAAATTGTTCCAAATATGTCATGGTATTAATTTTTATTTAAAGTCAGGAATATTTCCATCCTTAGTAATGTATATTATACTTGAAAGCTTCCATTTCATTTAGCACTAAAAAATCCTGTGTCAAACAGTCTAAATTCTTGGTCTGCTAGCTTCAGCAAGTCAGAAGCTGGTATGTTATTAACAACCATGGCATTGGTTGCTCAGGGAGAAGTTTTTATTTGATCTTAAAGGAATGTTCTGTGATCAGTCCATGTTATAATGGAGCTCATTCTGTCTCCCACTGACATGGATATCTATTCTTCCTCTGATGTTATAGTGGAGATTGACATCTTGTAGCACTACATTTAATGAAAGAAAGACTTAGGAATTAAGACTACAGTAATAACTACAGTTCTGCAATAATGCAGTTTCAAGTAGTCTTTCCTTCTCAGTGCATACATTTGTAAAACTGAGGTTGAATCTGTGGATACATCTTAGCTGAAAACTTCATAAACCATTTTCTTCAAGATTTAATGGGCAATTTTTCTAATTTTAACACCAAATTATCATTTACCTGACATTTATCTGCTTTTCCGATTGGCATTTTTCTCCTAAGCTCTTTTACCTCTAACACACCTCAGTTAGACTAGCTGTCTGTTTGAAATGTGTTTCAGCCTGGTCACTTATGGTACTGAGACTGAACACAGCTTTTCCATTTTGTGATTATGGAATAATATGTGCTGTATCCTCAGCTCATTGGAAGATACATGAGATTTCAGTAATCTCACTAAATCCTTCTGCTCCATTTGTATTGACCCATGAACGAGATGCAGTATGAAAGGAGTTAACTACTGAGAAATTCCTACTGGAATCAGCTGCTGTACGGCTGTTAATACTGAAGCTGTTTTTTTATCTCTGTATTTTTATTGAGTCTTGTTTCTGAGTGTATGCAGCATATTCCCTCTCCATAAATAATGATCAGTTTAACTTACAGCATAATGGAGAGATGGGAACACCTTACTGACTTTCCCACTGGGGCCTCTTGCACTTCTAAACCTGCAGAAAGGAAACTATCTTTGGTAATCAGAAGATGTATATGCCCAGTTGTATAAAGTGAAAGACAGCCTAAATCTGTGTCTCAGTTTTTGCAGCAGCTGACAGCTTGTTATTGTACATTAATTATGGCCTAGCTTACAGGAGGATCTAGGAGATAATTTACGTGGAGGGAATTGTTACTGCTTTACTGAAAAAGGAAAAAAAATCCCAGTTGTTTTAACTATCAACCTTTCTGCACCTGGGTTTTCATCCTGGCTTTCTTGAAAATCCCTCTATACATGTGTGCACTTGCTTTTCTCTGAGTGTATTGCTTTTACCCGTCTACCCTTCATGGCACTTGTTAGCTCATGGTAAGGGCAACAAAACAAAATGAAATTTCATTTGTTTTGCTGAATTCTTATTCACAGCAGTTTCAAATTCATTTTGTTGGTATGTTTTTGGGAAATTTCATGTCTGGAGAGAGTTAAACAGAGAGCTAAAACATTTATGGATGCCTCAATTCAGTCAGTACAGAAGTTATGTAAAAAGCATTTCGAACAGCACATTTGTAATTAATGTTGGTTTGCCATATTTCCGATAAAATTTCGGGTTCTTTTAAACTGATATAATTCAAACAAGATATGTGATCGCAATGCAGCTGCCTTAGTATTATTCAATGGTCTT
>VZTF01007556.1:756089-820113 GCA_013397755.1 Cnemophilus loriae | reverse complement strand
TTTTTTTTTTTTTTTTTACTGGACAGCAAAAAAATATACTACTGTGGGTTTTTTTCAGTGAAAATGTGTTATTTTTGAGGTTAGGGATATCATGTTCCTCACAGACTACCTCATAACTTCTTTTCATATAAAGATATTGTACTATTTGTACAACTTAACAGTTATTATATGAGGAAAAAATGATGTTCAGTTTGTAATATTGAAGATACTTCTTAGTGAAGTCCTCTGATATTGGAAGATGTACTGTGGGTTTACTGGGAGATGGATGGTTGTATTTACAGCTTATTCTCTGAAATACGGAGTTCACATTAAATGGACATGACACTTGGGGACATGGTTTAGTGGTGGACGGTGCTAGATTTATGGTTGGACTCAAGGATCTTAAAGGTCTTTTCCAACCTAAGTGATCCTATAATTATATGTTCAAGAGTGTAGTCATTACTCTCATTATACTTTATTTGCAAGTAGGCAGATGTATCTGGGGATGTTAAGGGGAGGCAAACAGCTGAGGGACAGTGGTCTTCCCTTTAATTTTGTGAAAAAAAATAGTGGAAGTAAAGCAGAGAGAGTGCTCCCTCGGGGGAAGAAAGGCCTTGACTTTTTTTTATTTTTAATGGAAATGGCATTAGCATAAGATACCGATATTTAGAACAAGCATACTTCTGGGTTTCCTTCCTTTTCAAAGGCAGAAAGGAAGATTCTTCTCATTTGTGCTTTCTCTTTTATTCCTATACAAAACCAAACTTTTCTATTTTCCTAACTTTTTAACCTAATTTTTTAAGTTCCTGTTCATGTTTACATGATTTCCCAATTACTTCTTCTTCTTTGAGCTATAATTAATCCTCATTATCAGAACACATTACTTTGTGTTGCTGGGTGCCACTATTTGACGTTTATCTCAACCTGTCTTTTCCTCTCTTTCTTTACTCCAATGAGCGTTAACAAGTTCTAAGAATCTGACAAGATTTTTAAATGTCTAAATGGTACATTTCTTGTAAGGCACACTGAATATGCCAGCATCACAGCAAAAAGAGATTATAACAAGTCATTTGATGACTGAAATATGAAAGGGAGAAATATACCCAGTGTTTACTTGCTGTTGCTGTGGAGTGTGTGGTATTAGATAGAGGATATGAATTTTATTTGTTGTATCATTATTTAAATAAGCAGTTACTTCAGACACAACTATACATCTTCATATGAAACTTTAGTTAATTAAATGCTTTGCAATACCTGCTGTCTTCAGGATGTTGAGTGACTGGTGAGTCATAGTTATCTAATTTCACTGTTATTTTCTAAACCCAATTCTGTCTTATTTTGCTGTGTGTATTGAAGTCCATGTCTAGGCCCCTTCACTGATTCCAAGTGATTCTTTCCATATTCAGCAACCTTGCTTTTCCTTTTCTTTTTGTGAGCTTTTAAGATTGACAGGTTATGCAATTATTAGTTGCAAGTCCAAAGACTAATATCTGCTCACTTCACTCCTAAATCCCAAAAATTGTTTCTAAGATTTTAGATCTAGTTTTCTTCGTTGTTGTACATGTCGTCTCCAATCCTTTAAACTCATCTCTCTTACAAGTAAATTATTCTAAGAACAAAAGTGTCTTTTTAGCAAATTGCTTGTTAGCAAAATGCTCACACTGTGTGTGTGTAACCAGGGCTTCTCTCAAAGACATTTGGGCAGTTCTTAAAACAACTGAAATTACCTTCTCTACCAATACTTGGGTGGATCACTGTGCCCTGGCAGTTGTCTGCTCTGGCATGATTCTGGATATCTCTGGTCATCTCACAGGCCCAGTAGGCAGAATGGGTTGCTATTTGGCAGCATGCTTCAGCAAATACTATATGTAGTAGAAGCAGTCTTGCAGAGATGATAGATTCTTATCTCAGTCAGAGTTACTTTGTATGATTTGTTTTTACCTGCATCTCCTACTTTGCTAAGTATTCAGGAACAAATTGTGTTCATTTAGTGAAATCGTCCCAGATTACTGATATTTTGGGCCAAGGCCAATAGTATGAGGCTCAACAAGGCTGAGTGCCGGGTCCTGCACTTGGGTCACAACAACCCCATGCAGTGCTACAGGCTTGGGAAGAGTGGTTGGAAAGCTGTCCAGTGGAAAAGGACCTGGAAATATTGGATGACAGCGGCCAAACATGAGCCAATGTGTGCCCAGGTGGCCAAGAAGGCCAATGGCATCCTGGCCTGTATCAGGAATAGCGTGGCCAGCAGGACCAGGGCAGTGATTGTCCCCCTGTAGTCAGCACTGGTGAGGCCACACATCAAATCCTGTGTTCAGTTTTGGGTCCCTCACTGCAAGAAGGGGAGAACGGAGCTGGTGAAGGGTCTGGAGCACAAGCCCTGTGAGAAGCAGCTGAGGGATCTGGGAGTGTTTAGTCGGTAGAAAGGGAGGCTCAGAGAGGACCTTCTCTCTCTCTCTGACTACCTGACAAGAGGTTGTAGAAAGGTGGGGGTCAGTCTCTTCTCCCTTGTAACAACCAATGGGACCAGAGGAAACGGCCTCAACTCGTGTGAAGGAAGGCTTAGATTGCCTTTAAGGAAAAGTATCTTAATGGAAAGGGTTGTCGAATATTGGAACAGCCTGTCTAGGGAAGTTGGGAAGTAACCATCTCTGGACGTGTTTTAAAGACATGTGGCACCTAGGGACATGGTTTAGTGGTGGACTCGGCGTTGTTAGGTTAACATTTGGACTTGATGATTTTAGAGATCTTTTATAATCCAAAAAATTCTATTATTCTATTAAAATGAAATTTCATCAATCAAAACTCTTTTGTTCTCCTCAATTAAATTTATATTTATTTGGTTGTTTGTTTTTTTTTTTTTCCTTGGCAGCCTAAAGCATCACAAGGGCCATATTGTTCAGGATTTCAAAGAGCAATCGTTTATCTTTGTGGATACAAGTAAACGGACAATGGTGTCCCGACCATCTGCTCAAGCTGCTTGAGAACAGTCTTCTGTGCAAATGGCATGAAAGGTAATTTAACCTCAGAAGGTGCCCACAGAGCTCCAGTTCTGTTTACCATTGTGTCTTTGCCAGCCTAAAAATAAATCATACTGAACAAAAACATCCTTTTTTCTTTCCCAATTTAAAGAACAGATCATCATCAGAGCTAATTTCAGCTAATTTCACCACAAGGGGTTGTTTTTCCTTTCTAGCATTTTTTTAAGTAGCAGAGAGTTTTCCTGGGATAAATGGTATCTGTCTTATAATTGTGTTTGTTGCTGTAGGAGGCTGTTGTTTTTCAGAGTAAAAAGTAGGATATAATCATGGAGTGGTACTCAGTGCTGAGTGATACTCACTTTCAACATATCAACTGCAGTTCTGCCATGACCCCTTGTTATTTTGTTTTGCCAACCGCTGTGTTTAATTGAGGAAGGCAGCTCTGCTAGTAAGAGAGGTTTTAATTTGCAGAGGGGTATTCTGTCCTGAAAATGATGAGTGCCTGTTCTGGCTGCTCTCTTTCAAAGCCTCACTTGAAGTAGTTTCAGTCTCTGGTCCTAGTGAAACTGTGAAAAGATTTAAAGTTTCACTGCCAGTAAAAAACTCAAATGTGCATATATATATATAAAAAATAACCAAATGAGGGAAAAGCAGTTCCTTTCTCAATTTCAATGCATGTTTTAGGCTAGAAAAGACAAGCTTGACGTTTATCTTGCTGTCAGTGGTTTTGCAGTTCCTACTGGTTATGGTGGTTACTCTCAGGACTAGCAAAAGCAGCTTCTGGGTGCTGCCCCACAGCTTGAAGCTCTGTATTATCTTCTGCCGTCTGCTGCGCTAATTTCTTCTGTCCAGTGCTACAAATAAAGCAGTTTCTGGCTCCTTCATGCTCTCTTTATACTCCTTCCCCCCTGCTTTGTGGTAGGTCAGACTGGTCCATGATGTGAGACTGTTTTCTGGCAAAGTCTGGAGGTCAGACCAGACCTTGTAGAGCATGTTCTCTGGGATGCTGTTGCTGCGCAGTCATCTTGCATGCTGCTGTGGGAGGAGAAGTAGAAAATGCATTTTCCTGGCTGCTTTGTCAGATATCTTGTTCTGAGGGCACGTGGGAAAGGCAGCAGCAGAAAGAAGGTAGATAAAATCTGTATTCAAGAGTCAAACTTGGATTAAACAGAAAAATGACGATAATGTGTCTGTGAGAAGAGAAGTGTGTCTCATCTGGTTTTGTGGCTTATTTAGCTGATTTAGCTAACCTAATAAAACAGAGTGTCTTACTGTAATAAATACATTCTGGACATAAAAATGGACCAGATTCTTGGATTTAATTGCTGAAGAGTATCCAGTCTTGATGGTGGCATAGCTTTTGCTCCAACTTAACAACATAAGCCTGATCCATACTTTTCTTGGACGTTTTCACTTGGATTTTTTTTTTAAGCAGAAGAGGTGGAACATGACAGATTTGAAAATGTTTTATATAGCTTTCAACAAGAAGCAATTTATAGCAACTTGAAGTTACATAACTTCTAACTCCACTTTTTTTCATGGCATGATTTAGATGGATCTGGTACTTTCACAATAATTCAAAGGAATATGCAATCAGTCAATCCATCTTATCTATTTTAAGCATTTCCAAGGAACCATCACTGTAGTTTCTACATTCTAAATCTGAATACAAGTGACAGTTTGCCATAAACAAGTATTTTGCAAAATATCAAAAAGAAAAACGGCTTTATTCATATATGAAATGAAACCTTCCTCAAATAAAAGGATCCCACAGTATTGCTCATGGTGTTCACTACACAGTTAGTATTAATTTATGCTTTAGGTAAAAACTTACTTTAGGAAAAACTGTTTTTCTTAGGAAGATCATGGGTTTTTTATCCAGCAATAGCTAACTTGTAGATTTATAAGACCCCACAATTATGAGAAAGACAATCGAGTATTACCTTTCAGTAATTGTATTGGCCTAGATATAGGACAAATGAACACAACAAAATTTTTCACAGAGAAATATTTAGGATAATCTAGGAATTCATTCAGATGGCTTCAGAATACTTGAAGCCAGAGGTTGTTTGGATTCTCTCATAAAGTAGTTTATTCAAACCAATTTGCAGTATTGCTCAGATGAATTGTTGCACTTTTAATCAATCGAACAATTCGTGAACATTCCTTTAAAGGAATTTAATCAAAGCATCATGTGAATATGTTCCCAATGTTGTACCTATAGCAGTATCAAAGCAATCCTTCAACCTCAGCTTGCACCTCTGTGTAGTTTGGGTGTTTGAGTTTTGTGTCATTTGATCTCAAAAGAAGCCATAAGGTTGTGCAGGGCAGAATTAGGCACCTGTTTGGGATATAAAGATTATCCTATTGAGAAGAACAGACTAAGTTGAGAAAAACATGAGGAGAAGTACAAATCAAAAGCTAGAAAACCAAAAACAAGCCCCAGAAAATAAAAGCAACAATAGCAGAAAGGAACCAGCAGAAAGAACAGCCTGTGTCTCAGGAATATTTTCTGCTTTTGATGACATTATCATATTTACTTAAAATCTTAGAATGTTCATTCCTTGTTCATACTTCTTCCACATCTGTAGGTAGATTTCAGTATTATTAGTGTACTTTTTCAATCCACATGGAAATTTTACTGGGAAAAAAGAAGAGGAGCATTAATAGAAGTTATTTGATTTAGCTGGACCTTTTTTAAGGTCAAGGGCTGCCACTGTAATTCAAAACTACAACAGATGAAAATCTTTGCTACTCTCGAGATAAGAGGGAAGAATTCTAGAAGACCCTTTTAATTTTCCATGAAGTATGGAAACCCTGAATATTTGAGAACTCAGTTTATCTTCTGTTTCTCAAAAAGTACATGGTAGCTCTGTATGTTATTTTTGACATTTTACTGAGCAACATAGTATTATTAGATTCATAGAAAAAAGGAATTAGAGATTATGTAGGATTTGACTTCTACCTCTCATCTCTTCTACCTCACAGACCATGATTGCCCTTTGTTTGTTGTTGCTCTTTGCGTAGTAGTATTTTCTTAGATGAAGTGGTCAGAAGTGAGAAAGAAGTAGAAGAATATTGTTATTCATGTGGAACTTTTTATCATAAATGTGTATATGATTGAAGGCCTGAGACAAAATGTGAAGAAGCTGCTTCCCAAAATATGGTGATACCATTTAGTGGTTCTCACCCATACCACATAGCGCTGACATTTCACTTAATGAGCTGTAATTATCTGCTGTCATCTGCCATGATCTTAGGCTGTGGCTGGGTTTTAGTTTGTAATGAGGACACTTTAGTGCAAGCATATGTCGGTGTCTAAATGCTTGCTAGGTGTCTAGATTCTCATATAATCCAGGTACTATATGTTTTCATGGTAGTCAGGCCAAAAGAATGATTCCAATATCCATCTCCTGCATGTTCAAGTGACTGACACCTTTGTATGCCTCTAGGATCATTCAAAATCTGGCCGTGTACTTGAGACATCCATGTGGAATTGATAGATATGCCACAGGACCTGTAGGAGACCTGCAGCCTCCTAATGGGCTTGCTGCAGCCGGGAAGGAATGTTCCAAGGTATCTCTGAGGCCAACTGAACTGGGCCTTAGCTGTCTAGGTAACAACAAACTTCAATATCTTTCTTGCATGTAGACGACAGATGCTGGGTGTGTTAATCTGAAACTGAACTCCATCATATGTAACAGTGTCTTTATTGGATTTTCTGCAAACAGCCTCACTGACGTGAGAATCATGCAGAGAACTAATAAGATTGAGGAAAGTCATCCAGCTTTTGTTTTGTTTGCTGTGGTACTTTATAGGAATCTGACATTACTATACTATACCGAAGAGAACTTTTCAAGAGCGGACCCATGACAATTTGGCTTGACACCACTGCCAGAGCAAATGTGCTGGTAAACTGAGGTGCAGAGGCAGGAGCTCAGGTGAATGGCTGTGAGTTGAAACAAGAGGTTTAGAAGGGAAAGAAGGAGGAACATTTTCGCTCTGAGGGCAACCAGGCACTGCATTGTGTTGCTCAGAGATCATGTGCTGGCTCTGTTCTCTGAAGTGTTCAAGACCCAGCTGGACAAAGCCCCCAGCACCCAAGTCTGGTCTCACAGCTGAGCCTGCTTGGAGCAGGAGCTTGAACTAGAAACGGCCTGATGTCCATTCCTACCTGAATTTTGCTATGATCTCAAGATACATTATTTCAAGAAGTGAAGCCAATAGCTTTTCTTTTCAAGCCCAATTAGACAAAGATAGAAAAACTACTTCCCTTAACTGAAGGCGCAAGGATAGTCATTTTCCTTTTCTGGTATGAACGAGTGGCTCCAGAATTAATTGAATTAACCCTGTTGCGGTACAACAAAGGGTTGGGAATTAAAATGGTTTGTGAAATTTTTTTTGTTACAACCAGCATTAAAAAATTGTGAAGGCACAGAAAAATAAATTTTAAAAAAACAGCAGAAGGACTTAGGGTGGTTTGTGGGGTCTTTTGTTTATTGGTTTTGGGTTTTAATATTATGCCTTTTTTGGTGTGAAAAGGTGAGAATATTTTTGTAAAAAAGATGAGAATATTTTTGTAAAAATGGACTCCAACCTCCTTGTAAATGAAACATGTCAAACACACAGACAGGAGAAAAGGTCGCAGTTTGATTTACAACTAGAAATCTAGCATTTTCTCAAAATAAGGAAAACACAGGAAAAAGACATTTCAAGTCAGTCTAGAACATTTTTTCTCTTCTTTCCTCATCTCAGTGGAGCAAAAACTTCCCTATATATTTAAGGAAACATTTAAATAGGCTTTATTAACTCCCTTAATAAAACCATACTGTATTTCTTTAATCACAAGATACATATTGAAGATAACCTGGCACATATTGCTAGCTTTCTCTATGCAAAAAATAATTACTTATTTTTGAATAATGACACATTTTGAATTATAACACATAGAATGAGAGCTGCATTATGCAAAAAGATACTGAATTACTTTTGTTTGTTGCCACTATTATAAGTGGTATAACTGGTAAGAATGAAAAGGAATGTAGGAAATCTCAATTCCTTGACTAGTGTGCAAAAATAAAGGATGTTGCAAAAATATGCAAAATAATGCATAAATAGAGAACCTGTATTATAGTAATATTTTGGATAAAAATTGTGGGTTCAGATTAAAAATATTTTGAAAATAAATACAGTAGTAAGGCATGTTTATCACAGAACAGTTATAAAATCAACAGTCGATTTGATGTATTTTTTATGAATTCAAAGAGCAGTGTTAAAGCAGGCTCTGGAATGCAAAAAAAGTGATCTTACTTTGTTTTTTAGTGTAAGCCAGTTGCATACTTGAGTAGAAAGGTAGCTCTGAGTGTTTGAATTTTGGTTGTTCCTATCTATAACCAGAGCTCCTGTAGCGCTGAGCTGGTGACCTCCTTCCTAAGAAAGCCTGGCATATGCCACAAGATTATGTAGGATGATGGAGCTTGTGTTTCCTCAACAGCTTCAACAGCCACAGACAATTTAGAGTGTGCTCACAATGCTAGAGTTCTTTTGCTACAACTGAGAAAAAGCAAAATTCTAGTGGAGTGTAACTAGGACAGGCATTAGATAGCTACCAAAGGAACATTGTTGCATGAAAATGTTAAAGTCTGTCTGCAAGAACTTGACTATTTTCGGTGATATGTTCAGGAAAATACAGCTCAGTTAATGTCAGAATGAGCTTTTTAGAGTCATTGGCCATGTCCCAAAATTCTTTTCACGCTTTTTCACACTGTCAACAGTCCTTTAACTGTTCTAACACTGTCTTATTCTAGTTTCTGAGAAGTGTACCACTGAAGTTCATAAACAGTTGATTACAGTATTGTCATTATCATTGTTTCAGGATTTTTTCCCTTTTATAGTAAGTAAAAGATGTTGTGTAAAATTGGTGATCACTAAAACTTTATAGGAAGATGTATTTTATCTCACCGGTTTGATATCCAACTCCCATGCCCTCAAGCATGATTTTTTTTCTTTTCTATCTATTCCATTATTTTCAAGCTACCAGCTGTGAAGTTTGTTCTCATTGAACCTTGAGCTGATCGAATATGTTGTCAGTAGCATAAAGTCACATAAATATACATATCATTATATCGGTTCTGGAGAATGCATGCATGCATAAGATATTTCACACATAAATAGCTTAATAAAAAAATGAATTATTTGCTGAAGTTTTTTATCTTGTCTTGTGAAAAGAGATGACCCATTTACTTATTTCTAATTTTTAAAAGTGTTTAGTTATACACAATCATTAGTTCTAGCTGGGGGTTTTGTTTATGTGAACATATACATATATATAAATATATATAGAAATAAAAGCTTGATTTCTGTTTGATTTCTTCCTCTACTTCATCTTTTACCTACTGTTCAATTTTTTTTTGCGCTAATGCATTTTGATATTTGCTTGAAATTTTCTGCAATAGAAACACTGCTACATTTCTCAGATATTTGCAAACACATTACCTTTTAGACCTATATGGCCCATATTCACAGAAAATAACAAAAAGTAGAATTTGGTATCTTTAAAGAGAAATGGGTAGTAGTTTTTTGGGGTTCGTCTTTTGTGTGTTTTTTCTTTCAAGTGTAGGCTAACTCTTGTCAGCTGCAATTACGTTGCCTAGAAGAGATATCATCCTAACAAGAGTGGTATTATAAGTGTGTATTTTGAATTCCTATTTAAAAGTGTTGATGCCTGTAAATAAATAATAATTTTATTAGTTGTTGGATCAAATTTTATCAGGCAAAGAGTCTTAGATACAACATTTGGATATGATTTACTCTGCCATGTTGAGACTAAAGATGTGTTATGTATCTTTTTTTGTTTTACGTATCTGGGAAAGAGTGGCATTTCTCCATTGGAAATGGTATGGCAAAGCTTATGAGCCTTATTTTAGTGCTGTAATAATTAAATCAGTACCAGAATTATCTTTTTCATCGCTCTAAATTACGGCCAGTAGTTTCCAAAGGTGAGGGGTTACCTCTCATACGTGATCAGCTTTTGAAGTAGAAAGAATGTGGAGGTTCTGTAGTGAAGCCTTGGCAAATCTTGCAGTCAGAAAGGAACATGGTGCTTTCATGCTGTTTCAGAAATAAGACACATTCCTTTTACAGTGTTTACTTGCAAATTTGCAATTGAAATGGACATGATGTCTTCCACTTCAAAACCTATTGATTTGACAGGTGTTAATTCTTGGGGGAATACCAGAATTTTAATATTATTTCAGTGTGCTTCTATTTCACCACTTTAAATTGAGTCATTAAATATTTCTGATGGTTCTAAATTTTTAGAAGAAAAATAGTTCAGCCAAGTCGGTAAATCATTTTGTCATTAGGAGGGCTGATGCCTTGAAAGATAGTAAAATGGTGACATTTATTCTTGCTGCATGTGAAAAAATTACATTTGCAACATGATAGATCACCTCTGGAATTAAATCTCCCTTTGAATCGGCCATCAGTGCATAAAACAATGAAATTACAAAAAGTAATATAAGTACTGGAATGTTAAAATTATAGTAATTCATAGTTTTAATCTTTAGGTAACTTTTAGACTACACCACTAAAAGAAGAAAGGATAGAATGTACATGGGAGTGCATGAGCAAGAGGTACAAGGGATTTCACAGCATTATGCAATAAATGGGTTGATGTCAAATAATGTTGGTATTGCTGAAAGTTACAATATGCTAATGGTCTTTAGAAAGCTTGAATTGAATTATTTAGCGATTTTACCATGCTGATGGAATATTATCTGTTTCACAAACTATATCCATTGCAAATGGGATATCTCTTTTCTAGGCAGCTTTAGTGCAATAGTTAACCACTGAAAAGTCAAAAAAACTAATCCAGCCATATATAAAGTAAGGGGGGTTGATAGTAAATTTTTACATGAGTAGGAATTTATAGAGATGTTTTTCCTATAATGTGGTTTTCTTTGAACTTAGAGAACTTCAGTCCAGAGGACTGCAGCGTGTGTCCTATTAAACACAGCTATGGGTGATAGACAGTGTTTTACTCTCTTATCTTCTATTCTTTGTTTCATTACGGGGCAAATATGCTATTGAATTGACTTCTCTAAGGCACCTCAGAATAACGACTGTTGGAATTTAAGTCTGGTGGAGGTTTCCATTCGACAGGGTCAGCTTATTTGGGTGGTTCTTCCAGAGAAGCAGTTTGCAATTGTAGGAACACCATGTTTCTGGACTGTGGAACTCATTTTAGCATTTGCAGCTAATAGGCCGACATATGTCACTAAGTGGAATTTTCATTTTTATAGATGCATCGGCTGCTGGCTCTATGCTTCAAGTATGAATTCTGTTTTATGAATAGTCTCAAGAAAGTTAAGTTGAACTCTTAGAGTTACTAACATCGCAGGAAAAAGTGTTAGGTCATATCTAAGGCAGAATTAGATGGTGTATACATAAAGTACAGTTAATAAGTTAACATAATAAAAATCTAATGTTACTATGGGATTGTCTCTGTTAAAGGTACTTCATAAATATTCAAGGTTTATTTTACACAATTACTGTTCTTGCATTCAGCACCATTTTTGTAGTTCCTAAATGAAGTCACCTCAGCTGCCTCATCACCTATACTAATGAAACATAATATATCTACATGTTTCAGCATTGAAAGTGAAGGGAATATAACGAGCTAACAGGAACTGAAAGGAGATTAACAGGTCTGTATTATGTTCAGTAGTACTTAAGTAGACTTTTTCTCCCTTTTTATTAATTTATTCCCAACAACCTCTCTTCTGAGACTGACCCCTGCTGGAAGCTTTATCTTTTAAAAAATGTGTCATCAGAGCTGCTTTAATTGTAGAAACTCTCTTCTAGGCAGCAAAATAAGTTTGAACCTTGACTGTACTTTGAGAGTAAAGCTCAAACTCCTGAAAAGCACTGAAGGTTTCTCGGAGAAAGGTGTACCTAACCATACTAAAAACACTGGGGTACAAAAAACTTGAAGGTTGTAAGGCAAACTGGAATTTGGTAGTTTAATTTCCACTGATCACACAGGAATTCTTGTGCACAGGTGGCCTCTGCTCTTTGAAATACACTGAGATTCACGCTTCCGTTCAATATGTGTCTCTCAAAGAATAATTATTTTTGGATTAAACACCTTTTGATTGGAAAAGGCCAAGTCATTGAAACAGTCTGAGCACTTCTAGTCTTGGTTCAATAAGCCCCTGAATTTTGTTGATAAACCTTTGTTTAGACTTTAGGTCTATCTCTAGTATTTACTTAATTAGATGCAGTATTTTTATGTGTTTTATGAGATTCTGCATAAATTTCAGCAAAGGAGTCGAGGTTGTGAAAAATTTGCAGTCTACTTACAGTTGCAGTGTATTATTAAAAATTCTGATACCTTAATATAACCTCACCAAATTCTTAAAATTTGAAATAAGTTTAAAAAGTATTTGAACAGTTTACAGTTAAAAAACTAATACTGGAGGATTGCCCTGTATATGTAGCAAATAGCTGAAGTCTTGAGTTTAAATGAGCACATTATCTTAAAAATTTTGCATCCTGAACTGTTAACATAATTATGAACAGAGAAACTATAGATAGTACTTGTAATTTGTCCTTACTATTAAAAATATATGCCTTTTATCTGAAGGCTGAATTTGTCTGATCTTGGCTGCCAATAACTAGATTTCTACTATTCTGTGGCACCATAAACCGTGGCCAGTTTTTCTCTTAACTTTTTTGTGTGACCGAGCACTTGGTACCAAGCACAGTCGTTGGCCACTTGGTCATTCTTAGGATTCTTTGCTTCTCCTGGTTCACAGCATCTCAATGTGGCTTTGCAGCAGTAAGGTGGGAAGGGAGTCTGAGGGAGGAAAGAGAACAGTTACTGACAGTGCAACAGAATAACGAAAATCACATGAGGAAATAAAGGTGTTCTTCGTACCATACAAGAATACGAATTATAACCCTGATAAATAACTCCATCCTCTCTGTAATGCATGATGATAGACAACAATTTTTCATTTTTTCTGATGACTGGATATTTTACTCTTCAGAAGAAATATGAACAGCAAAAGTGGTTGTTACTGCCTTTTCACATCAGCAAATGATATTTTGGCCATGAACTAATATACCGTGGATGCCTTGAACTATGCAAAGCATAGTTTGCCTTGTTATTGGCATCTGTGAGGTAGATGCAAATTGTGTGTTATGAATGACATTTGTAGGTAACTCGTGAAAACAT
The DNA here is from genome assembly GCA_013397755.1 of Cnemophilus loriae. Taxonomy (NCBI): domain Eukaryota; kingdom Metazoa; phylum Chordata; class Aves; order Passeriformes; family Corvidae; genus Cnemophilus; species Cnemophilus loriae. The sequence continues at coordinate 806,913 of VZTF01007556.1, read as the reverse complement.
TGGTTATATACATGTGCAGTGCACATGTATAAGTCCCAAAGAATTATTATGTGACATATAAAATCTTTAATTTTAACAATTTAAACTAAATTATTTTCTGCTCCACTGGATTCTGCAGTGGTATTGCTTATCTGATTACAGCAAAAGTGCTTTTACTGACCTAATAACACGTGTTTCAACAAATTTTAAGTATAATATGTTAAATGTATGCACTGTAAATTACTTCAATTAGCTGTGGTTAACCCATAAAAAATAATACTTAAGAAACTGCTGTGGTTCTTTTCATTACTTCAGGATGTATTTGGATTTTTTTGTAATATTGACATTGTGGAAAAGGAAAAAAAGTCTTAACTGGACTAAAATAATCTATAATGCTATAAATTCTTTATTATTGATTGATTTTTTTTTCAGCCACCTTTCTGTTCAAAGAATAAATGTCAGAATCAAGCATTTTCTTTTCTACTGAAACTTGCATCTTTTCATCCGACCGTGTGATTCGTGAGGTGGTGATTTGCACCAGAAATTTTTATAGTCTTAGCTGTAGCTGTGCAATTCCAAGTGTGGATAGAAGTAGTTTAAAAAGAGAGGCAGTATTACTTTAAACAGCTGAGGATGATGAAACTCTGGACTTGTGGATTGAAATGCAGACATGAAATATGTTTCTTTTAGTTGCTATTGGCTGATAAAACTGAGCTTAAGTTCTCTCTGATCACATGACACTTGTCTACTTGTCCTCAGATTGTCAGCTGTAACTCCTTTTAAGGATATGAAAAGAAACAAATAAAGAAAAGAAATGTAGTTTTATTAAGTATTTGCAATAAGATTTTGCTGGCAGCCAGTGAGAAGTTTGTTTAATCTGTGAATTAATTGTACAGTAAACATCTACTCTCACCTTTACAATCTTCTATTGTTTTCTATATTCTACTAAAAGAAGTTGGATTTTTTTTGTCATCTTTGTTAGCTTTGTTGTGTATTTTTAACACAACATCACCTGAGATCTGTTGCATATTTCTTCAGGACAAAACCTTTTAAGCTATTTTTGACTGCTTTGCATCTTAGTTCATATCTGGATTAGCCACAAGTGAGGCCTCTTTATTTTATGTACCAAAATTTGCAGATTTGTTTTGACGTTGACTCTCATTTCAGTGGTCTTACTCACACAGTCAGTGCTGATCATTTTAGAAGTAACCCGGCATCCCCTAGAAAGTAGGGACTGTGTAATGAGTGTTCCCACTTCAGCCGCCTTCACTACCTATAGATTATTTATGAGCAAGTAATGCAGTAGGAAAGCAGTAAGCATAAATAACAGGATACAAAGAACATACTTAAAATTAGGATCTAGACTGCCTGCATTACCTCTGTATTTTTGGGAGTCATTTTCAGATTTATTCCTGCATGCCACTAGAATTCCATCTCAAGAGTCTGAAGTTGAATTTTGGAATTAATATTGATTTACTGGGGTGCCTCCCATCTTTCTTGATAAAGTGTATACTGGTAACTCCTCCTCGATACATTAGAGTGCTCCACTGCTGCTCTGTCAAACTGCACAGTTCTAGAAAACTGAACTGCATTTGAGCATCTGCTGTGGACAATCTCAGATTATTTCTACTCATTTTCCTAGCTTTCAGCATATCTTAATGTGATATTCACTAGAAATTAGCAATGCTAAACAATTAATCTCACCGAGAAAAAGCGCCCGAAGAAAGAGAAAGTATGAAATGCCCAGATTGATCATGACACCATAAATCGATCCTCCTGAATTATTATGGGAAGTCCTTGTTTATCATGCCTCAAAAAGATAGGGAACTTTTCTAAGTTTCTCTACATGCATATCATACACTCAGACTGTTCTTTACAGTAAAAAGTGATAGGCTTGAGTGACAACTGATTTCCTTTTGTGCTTTCAGGAAAAACGGGGTGGAAAATAGCCATATGAAATGGGAAATCTGGGCAATGTGTCATTAAAGAGAAGACAACTGCTGTGTTGAAGTAATTGTCTGCATTAGCCAGAAATAGTTTCATACTTCTGGTACAACTGGGTCTGTCAAGGAGCAGTTTAAAGCCCCAAATCATAAGTATTTTTTGAGTTACACGGTCTTGCCAAACTTCCTGTGAAGCTGGCAGTTTCTAAATAAGTTTTGTCTCAATTTAACATATTATAAAATTTTACCATGTAGACTATAGGGCAACTTGGAGAAATAGAAAGTCTGTAGGACCAAAACCTCCTTTCTTTCTTTCTCAGCAAATATGTATGTTTATCAAAGGTGCACAACAGTTGCTTTAATATTTGTGCAAAACTGGATCCTTCTCTGCTATTGAAACCTTTGTGTTGATTCATGGACATCTTTCTGACAGGAAGAGAATGTGAGGCTCTGTGGAGATTAGAATCTCCCAGAGCAGCCTTTCTTTAACCATTAAAGACTTGTATGGACAGCGCGATGACAAATACGAAACAGTTTAGTCATTTTGTGACTGATTCACCAAGAGTCAACCAAATGCTGTGCGACACCTTAGAGGAGCACAAGGTCTGCTCAGCACTCTGCCTGTGGGTACATAATCTTTTGGCACAATATACAAGTTCCCAAAAGTGGTTGTCCATCCCCAGGAGCACAGGAGAGAGGAGAACAGGGGTTGTTTCATTGCCTCTGCTTTATACTGAAATTTTTTCCTGTTGCCGGAGTAATTCCTAATTACTGGATAATTTAATTCAAGGCAGTTTTACTGCTAGAGCATCACAGAGTGGCCTCAGTGGTACCCAGGAGACACTGTCTGTTGTGTAAGAGAAGGAATTGAACAATGCTTTCTCCATTAATGGACCAGAACAACCTAGGCCACTCTAACTTCCTGAGCAAACATCTCCTGAGTATTAACAGTTCCTATTTATCTGCTAATGGATAAATCAAGTTATGCAGAAACATGAATATCACAGAATCCCACAGCACCCTGTGGTACAGGCATCTTCTCTTGAAATGTGCCGTTTGCATACTTCATCCTATTGCTTTTAACCAGGTCTTATTATGGGAAGAGGAAATAAAAATACAGGATGCCTTTTGTTAGCATAATTTATATATATAAAAGAATAAAATCTTATGAAAAGAAAATGAAATAACTTTGACAGATATTCCACTTCTGAATTCTCCGGCCCTAGTAAAAGGAAACTGACTACATGGCGGATGTTTTGTAAGTGCTGAGTGTGACATTAACATGAGCTTCATTAGTAGCTGAAGTTCTTGCTATGTGTCATTCATGCTTGATTGCAAGTATCACAAAAATCTGATACTTTATCATTCTGAGTCTAATACACTGTTTATATTTTTCATTGATAAATGTAATTCTGAAACAAAATTCGACTGCTATCAGCTTTATTATGGCACATAAGTTTTCATTTAACATGATGATAAAAGCTGCAGAGCAGCTTGGGAGAATGTGTTTGTTTACCTTTTCAATATTTAATAATTTGGTAAGTGATACCAAGCATAGTTGAGAGCTCAAGTAAAATAAAAGTTATCTATACTTATTCTTGCAGATGCATTTTCCATCTCCTGCCAGTCTGTTACTTAGGTGTCCTGGTTTTGGTGCAACAGAGTTAATTTTGTTCTTTGTAGCTGGTACAGTGCTGTGGTTTTGGATTTAGTATGAGAATAATGTTAATAACACACTGTTTTTAAGTCGTGCTGACACCTAGTCAAGGACTTTTGAGTATCTCATGCTCTGCTAGTGAGGAGTTGCACAGTAACCTGGGAGGGAGCACAGCCAGGACAGCTGACCCAACCTGCAAAAGGGGTATTCCATGCCATAGAATGTCATGCTTGGTATATAAACAGTGGGGCCAGAAGCCAGAAGCCACTCATTGTGGTTCAGGGATGTGATTAACATCAGCCAGTGGGTGGTGAGCAATTGTATTGTGCATCACATATTTCTCTTGGGTTCAGTTACCTTCTCTTCCTCTTCTTATCATTACAACTATCATTATTGTCGTTATTTGCGTTAGTATAATAGTATATTAGTATAATGGTATCATTATTGGTAAAATATGATTCCTAGTATTGTGGTTATTATTAATATTATATTTTGTTTAATTTATTAAATTGTTCTTATTTAACCCCCAAGGTTTATATTTTCTTTACAATTCTCCTCCCTACCTGGATGTGTGGTATAGTGCAGTGAGCAAGCGGCTGTGTGGTACTTAGTAGCCAGCCAGGGTGAAACCACAGTACTCGTTTTCTTTTCAAAATCCCACCAGGAGCTGGTAACACTTCAGGTTCCACAGAGCAACTCCTGTGAGTTGGAAGGGCTCAGTCTTCTGCTTCAGTTGAGTGTGCCCCTGAACAGTAATGCTTCCAACTTTAAGAAAGCTTTCTTTTATGATTGACTTTACATCATTATATAATCTGCGTTAGATAGGTTTTAGTCTTCTCACTGCTGCTGTGTTCAGTGTGCATTATTCTCACCCCAGAAGAGCTCTCCTGTCTTCATTTTCTTTGCCAGTCTTTCCAGCTTGGTGGTTGCGATTTTGATTACAGTTTATGCCTCATTTAACCTGACTGTCCTGAATATCATCCAGTAAGAAATAGCTTATTTTTTAGGATATTTTCTTCCTTGATGACTGTGTCACTCTTTGCTAGATAAAATTGTCTCTTAGTTTTAGATTCAGCCTTTGACTTACATCTGTAAGGTCTGAAAGCCTGTAAGGATGAAATGTAACTACTCTCCTTCCTATCATAAGTCTGTGATACTCTATACCACTACCGTGGTCGATCTTTAATTTTAAGTATAAAACTTTGCTTTGCCTGTTTTTTATCTACAAACTTTTAACTAAAGGAGTTAGGAGAGGAGGTGTAGGGAGGAGACATGACTGTGCGTGTTGGGGGAAGGAAGGAGAAGGTTTTGTAGGAAGTAAGTAATGAATAATACGTGATGAGTGTGTTTTAGTAGCATGCAGGTATTTCTAGAAAGACATTATCCCTGCCAGCATTTGTTGGTAATCTGAAGGTAAGAATAGCTACGTGGTGGCCTCAGCTGGGAAGGATCAGTGCATGAACTTTATCTTCAGAGCTAGGTGATGTTCCTCAAGCAGCGTCTAGCATCTGAGCCAAGGAAGGATTTTTGCAGTTCATGTCAAAGGAAATCTGTTTTATGTCTCTGTTTTATGAGAAGCACTAGTTTGTAGTAATATTAATCATCATTTTGGCAACTGCTGGGGGGTAATTCTATCAGCTTGCTTGTTTTGGAAAGACCAGCTCAGCAAAGTAATAAATAAAATTGACAGTGTTGTGGTATATGCTAGCAGGATAATAGGAAGGTGTCTCTGTGAATTCCTTTCATATTGACAGTGCCTCATTTCCAATCTTGCGCAAATAATGAGAAAAAATTACTAATGGCAGGCATTTTTCATAATGGAAAGGAGCTTGTGAAAGTATTAGAGAACCACAGGCACTTCTATTCCTGCCATGATAAGGCCCCCACTTTGATACCCAGTCACACCCTGGTGTTAATTTTCCTTTTTTCAAAGACACCTTTACTTTTATGGGGTTTTGAAAACACAAGGCGAATTTCTTCGCAATGACAAGTTGGTTACAGTGAAGACAGCATAGTGGCTCTTAACTGCTAAGCAAAAAATTCAGTTTGGATGAAGAGCATGAACTTAGAGTAAACTACTTGAATATTCTTTCATTCTTTAAGATAGCAAAATAGGTAATTTTTAACACTTTCTTAAGGGAAATAATTTACCGTTCTAAAAACGTCACAAACTGTCTTCTTATTTGCAGTAGGTTTTAAAGTCTTCTGATGTAAAAGTAGTGCCACTGCTGTAGGTTAGCGATGTGCTACATCCATTTAAACTGCACGAGTTTCCTTAACGCTGTCAGAGACTGTGTATTTGTGTTGTACGTGCAAGCAGGTATTGTTCTGCCTGATGGGGAGAGCAAGTGAATTAATCTATCTTCAGTGTTTTTTCTTCTAAGAATTCCATAAACAACACCAAACCAAAGGAACTCTGTACTGACTGATACACAGGTTGGTAGCTGGACTGCCCATCAGTAGAGCTTAACAATCGTGTCCTAAATACAGAACAATGTGAAGAAAAAAATTAAGTAATAAGCCTCCTGATCATTTGTTTGTCTGTAAATAGAATTTACTCTTTACAGACATATCCTACCAAGAACTTAAGTTTCCAAGCTTTCACAGATAAAAAGGAAGCTATGTAAAATGCAAGGAATACCAACACACCCAGATGCATTATGTGATCTATGTTAGTGTTCCACATGTGAATAAAATTGGTGAATAGTACTGGGATAAAATTTACCCTGTCTCCTAGTGCAATGATGTTAACGATACTTAATATTCCCTCTAAAATGAAATATACTTCATAGGGTGTTTCACTGGAATAAGATTTACTATCCATATTTTGGTTTTAGAATCCATATTTCTTAAACATCTTTGTAATTTAATATATGTTGTCATTTAAGAAGAGAGAAGCCTGCACAATTAATTGAAGCAATAAATACAGCAAAGCTAATGAAGGCAAAAACCAAACAAATAATGTGGACATCAAAACTCAAGTAGCCAGCTGTACACCTCTCTTCTCTCTGTCCAGACAGTAAGTCCTTGCATGCAAGCACCCATCCACAGCAGAGGGGTGATCTGGAAGGGATGTGCATGGCTTCATGCTTGCCTGTGTACTCACCAGTGCAGCAGAGATAGCGAGGCTGGAGACTGTTCTGCTGCAGCTGTCAGCAGCAAATTTCTGGTGCACCAAGGAATTGTGGCTTGTTTTCTGAGAGGTGAAGCAATGCTGTTGTCCCTTGCTGATATAGGCTGTGTCCCTGGAATACAGTCTGGTGTGGAGCAGTCAGCAAGGGAATACGAGGAATAAGAGTTGGCCGTATGTACATCAGAACTGACAAGAACTGTTCTAGTGGGACCAGGATGATGGACACTTGAGAAATGTGTGAGTTGTATTGATAACACTACTTACCCATGTTTCATCTATTAACACACACTTATTTAGATGACCTATTTTTAAATCAAGAGTCTCACATGTTATGTAAAGGTGCTATTAGATTTCAAGAACCTTTTGGAAAGGTTCCCAATTCTGCCTTTCTCTATCTGGATTGCCAGTGCTTTGACAAATCCAAACAATGTTGTATGTTTTTAGCATGCCCTTCCAGAAAAGCAAACAAACCCAGGACAGAAGAAAGCAAGGTGATTTCATCCTGCTTATGGGATATGACAGCACACTGAGACATGGACTTAAGATTCACTGAGCTTGAAACAGGATAGGCTCGTTCAAGGTTCCCCTTTTGTTAGCAGGCTCTCATAGGGTGAGGGACTGGACTGGGTAATTAGTATGATCACCTGTCTCTCTTGTTAAACTCCATGTAGATACCCTACTCTTCAGCTAAATTACTTTATTCAGACAAAATAGTTTCTTTCCCTTGGAGACTATACTTGGAGTTCAGAGAAGAGGAAAGATCAAAGAGAAAAGATCCACTGTGATGGAAGGGAACTAACTGGACAAGACAAGCCTAGATGGTCCTAGCAGGCAGCTGAGGTCCTGTGCTGCACAAGACGACTGAGGAAGTACTTAAAAAACCAGGAAAATAGGAATGAATCTTGGCTGGTTTATACATACTGAGGCACTGCCCAGAGATTAAAAGGTAAGATAAAACCTTAAAGGTTTGCATGACATGGTTGCACAACTGTGAGCTGAGAGTGGGCTGTCAGATTGCCTGGTTCCTAGAGAGAATGGTCCTCTCCTTTGGTAATTGTATTTTCATTTCATGATACCTTGAAGGAAGGGCCTAGATGAATATACCTGTGTGTTTTATATTCTGAGACATTTTAAAATGTTCTGAAAGAAATTCAGGCATGAAGTGGTTCGGATTTTCTTGATTTTAGGGGGTTTTTAAGTCTTATAAAATCAAGTATTTCAGAAGATACGTGTAGGTGCAAGAAACAAGTGAATGAAGATAATGTAGAGAATAAAAGAGTTCTTATCTTAACCAAAGATAATGTTTAAACAATTTTTTTTGTTACGGTCTTTGACTATAAAGTGAGCATGACAAATAGAAATGACTGTACAATGACAAAGATGATATGTTGTGACTTGGAGGAGGGAAATAGCTTTTTGTTGTACATCTTTTTATTATGTTTATAAATATGCTTGAATAGAATGTGAGCCTCAGAACTTTTAAATTAAGTATTCTTAAGGTCTCCTGTTTAGCAGGCTGGTTAAGATGTACAACAAAGTTTAAAAACAATGGGAAATTGTGAGGAGTTTCATAAGAATATGGTTATATAAAGCTATATATAGGCTAAAATTTAAATCTAAGCAGCATGAAATATGTACAGTTTAGCTGAATGTTAGTGCTCAAATGGTCACTTAATTATTGTGTAGTTACAGAGATACCCTGGCTGTAAATATCCTACCTATAAATGCAATCAATATTTAAAAGGGATCATTGGACGACACTTGTAATTATTAAAAATGTGGTGGTTGTAAAATATTTGTTAATAATATTATTTATTATCTAATATGTATCTTACTGATGGTTCTCATTCATAAATTTCCTTCTAAAGGACGAAGTTTTTCCGTACAGATTTAGATTTTTAAGTTAGTGTAAAATAAGAGTTATAGGGTCCCTTTCTTTCTTCCTTCTTCAGGAAACTAAAACAAGCAGCACACCTATTTACCATCACACTCTTTGATTAGTTTCACCCTAGAAGGAAACTTGTGCTCCACAGCATAAGGACTTTCTGTAGAAGCATTTAGAAAGCCCTTAAGATTCAGATAGTAGGTAAGTCAGTAATGTTGCTGGTGACCATAAAGATGAAATCTTTTGAAATGGGTTACATAACTTGCTGCAAGTGCAGAGATGGCTTGGCATACATGTTTAATGGATTCACCTGTGGTGATGCTTGAGGGCAACCTCCAAGCATTAATGCTGAACTCTAATTAGTGTAGACAAGATCACAGCACTTGGTTTCAAGGGAACGCAAGATAACCTGCAGACAAATTACCACTGAAGTAACATGACGGGTCTTGACAGTATGTTCAAATCATTTGCAAAAAAAAAAAAATACATGTATCAACTCCAACATTTTCTAATATATTGACTACCAAAACCTTTTGTGCCCAATAGGTATCTAGACTTCTGGATAAGTATAGAAGTGGCACTGTAGCTGGAGGGTTTATGGTAATTCTATAAGCGGCAAAGTGTCTCTGCAAAGGAGAGATAAACAGCTAGTAATCCTCATAATTCCCCACTGATAGCCTATCCATCTCTGCTATAAATTAGAAAGCCCAGAGATTAGGAAGGCTAGGCAGGGTGTAGCTCACAGCATTAATCACAGTATTAGGACAGCAGTGTGCTTCATTTCTCTGTCCAAAGCACTGGTATTTCTCTCTAGGTTAAAGTGACATAATGTAGTTTGAAATACATGTTGTTCAAGCTGCCTACTCAATGCAGAGATGGTTTTACAGAAGACACTGTTACACACTTCTTAAAACTAAGGTGTTGACTGCAGAATGGGAAGCAGCGCACTACTTTGCGCCTTGAGGGCTGTAGCCGAGATTTTGTAATCTCTTCAAGTTTCCAAATTAAGATTTATTTTTTTTTTAATATGTGTTTAGCGTTATTCAGATGGATTAGGGTCAGTTTGTCCTCATACCTCTTGGTTCTAGGAGAATATTGTGCAAATGCTTCTGATCTTTTGGAATCTGCACGTGGCCACACAGGCAGAACTGGTAATGTCGTTGTGTGTAAAAATTCCTATTTAAACATAAAATATGAATGGTCACCTTTAAAGATTAGAGGTTAGATATTAGTTCTCAGAAGCACGTGGCTGAACTAAATATAGTTAATCTGAAATTTTCTTGATAACGTTTATTAAGCTAGTAGTCAGATGGAGAATGAAGCACTGTGGCTTGGCCTTCTTAACAGTGTGGCATGTATTCCAAATCCTGCACAACTTTTGATTTAAAATACCAAAAATGGGTATTTTAGTTGTCTGCTTTTTATTAGATGGTACATCAGATGATATATTTTATGTCTTCGGATCACCACTCCCTCATTTCAAAGGCCTTTTGACTATACTGACAATAATTTTACTCTAGAAATGTAATTGATATGCATCATTATTGTCACCTCAGCCTTTTAGTATGCCTAGTTCAAGAAACTGTTGTCGAGGGACCATTTTGAGAAACAGTAAGTCTTTTCCAAAATTGAAAGTGCATCAACAAACTTTTTATCCTTACATGGACAGTAGCAGTGTACAGGGCTTTTGGGACAGTGAAAGTGTTTCCATCATGTTAAATCTTCTTGCTTTGGAGCGATGATAGGGTTTCTGGTTTTGCAGTCATGAGAAAGGCTAAGCAGAAATCTCTAGAGAAAGGAACTTCTTAACTACAATATGAAAAATGTCTGGTCAGCAAAGGAACAAAAACACTTTACTACATGTTCGTAGGGAAAAAACACCAATATCTCTGAAAGGGACAGAATTTTGTGGAAAATGGAAGATTTTGCTTTAAGTGTTAGAGATATTGTGAAAGGATATGAATTGACATAAGACTGATAAAAACTAATAGGCTACAGGAACAGATGTTGGCAAAAGAAGTATCATTTTATCATCAGCATACAGTAATTTAGACTCAGCAGATTCTGTACCAAAGTTGAATATTCATGTAATTGCAAACAAATATCTGCAAGATGACAGCATAGCAGAAGACGGTCTCAGAGATGCGTTCTTTAAAAAAATCCAAACCAAACAGTCAGAGGAAATACGCCAAACAGGGTAAACATAAAGTTCATGATAGAGAACTGTGGAAGATAAAGCAAAACATGGACCCACAAAAAGCAAAATCTTCCAGCAAAAGGTAAGACATGTATGTAAGACATCAGTGGAAAGAAGTTTTACAAGACGGATCCAAAAGGAAATGTTAGCACTGGATGGCAGCAAAGGAATACATCTTCAACAGCGTACAGAATGTCTTTATATGAAGCTAATTTCTGAAAAATTTTTGCAGAATTCTGAATGCCAGCATTTTAATGGTAGTGGTCTGATCTACCTTTGCCTCATAGAAATGTTTCAAGAGAGAAATGGAGATTTTCTGGCACCTTTTTTTATAATATTAATGGAGTCTTCTACAGCATATCAGCCACCACAGTTTGTGTGTGGACTACAGACAGCAGAGTTTCTGGTGGGGAGGTGAATAGAGGCTCTTGCATTTGTAGTTGTTGTTCAGCCTGAACAAAGAGGGCCACTCTAACTGAACATCGAAGAAACTCAAACAAAGGTTGGTGTTGAGACTTTGAGCTATTTGAAAAACTGGCAGAAGCTGTTAGGTAACAATCAAAATTCTGTAAATACTTTTAGAAAGTGATGTGCTTCAATCTTAATTATTTTCTAGCATTCCTAGGAGAAAATTGTGTGCCTGATGGTGGAGTAAGAGGAAGTAAATTTGTCATTCTCTTTACTTGTTCACGGAAACTCAACAGGTGTGGGAATACACTGGAGAGCTGTTAAGATCCGTTTTTCCCTTCTAAAGTACTTTTAGAAAAAAGAAAACAAACCCAAGCATGTAGCATCACAAGTGGCCATTTCAATGTGAATAAGTGAACATGATATTTAGACCATGAATCTGAGGCATACAAATTATATTCCAGTTGTATTTTTATGTCTGTAACAATACTGGCATGTGTGTGTAAATTATTTTTAGTTCCATTATATTCCAAATTGTTCAGCATTGCACAGTCAAAGCAATGCTGCCACTAGTTCCCTGGTGTTCTCAGTCCTGAGACTTTTGTCAAATTAAGTCAAAAATCTTGTTCAGGCTACTGACTACCTGTAAAAGTTTAAATGATTCTGTTTGCTCTAATTTGTTATCACATAGGAATTAGGAAATTAGAAAGAATGTAGGAATTTTTTGGGGAGTATTTGGTGGTTTTAACCATTAAACAGTCCTTTAGTTTTCCCTTTCATATTGCATTTTCCCAAGCTCATCATAAAATAAAGAAGAGGTGCTATTTACTTCACTTTATCTGTGCAGTTATGTTTCATTGACTAGACAGAACAGAGTGTCCTGAACAAGACAAGATGATTGGGAAAATGTGTTGTCATGCAGCTGTAAGGAGTATTATAATGATCAACAGAGGGCACAGTAAGCTTACAGAAGCAAGAGTATGGTGTCTCATACCTTTTCAGACCTTGTTTTACTAACCTCTTTGAATTATTTTGGGGAGTTCAAATAATTTATTAGTCTTGGTAACCTCCATGCTTGCTTTTGATTTATTTCTGATCCCTAAATTTGGGGCACCTTATTGCAGCGTAGCGGTGATGGATATACATATTACTTTTTTGTTCATGACAACTCACTTGCAAGTTATAGGTGCCTGCTTGAGGAAATAGTTGGCAAAAATTGAGGAATCTTCATCTTGCTATTCTCTGTCAAAAAAACCCCCTTAGTATCTGGAGCTAAATCTATTCTCTTCTGATTAAGAGACTTACTGATGAAATTTTCTGGAGTAGAGTTACAAACTCTGGATGAGCAGATGCTTACACTGTCATGACTGGAAACAGAACTGGTGAGCTATGACTCTCTGTGCTATTTGGTGCCTAAGCTAACAAGTCTTATGAAGACAGCCATGTTGCTTCCAGAGACTGGAACCACTGCATACATCCTGCTGGGCCGTGTGGATTTGTAGCTGAGTTCACTTCCAGTTATAAATATCAGCTTAATTTTCTGATAACAGTAGTTAAGTTTAAAGGGATCAGGCTTTTTGGGGAGCTCTGGATATGGTGAGGATATCCAAATTGAATAGGTATTCAGGTATTCGAGACCTGCTGGTCTCATAAACCTAGGAATGGAAATTTGTGTGTTAGTATGTCATGGTTTAGGAATGGTATTCCCCAATTTAGTGTTCCCACTGAAACCCTCCAAACTATGTGCTTATTAATAACTCCCTCTTCTCCCCCCCACCTCCTACCACGGCAGGCTGGAGAGGAGAATTGGAGGCACAAAAGATAAAGACCATAAGAACAATTGAGATAAGAACAATTTACTGGAAACAGCAGTGAGATAAAAAACAGTAACAGCAACAATACTAATAACAGTATTAGTACAAGAAGAAAAGACAAATAATTCACATGTGATTTGCTCACACTCCTCCATGGAAACCCCCAAAAATACCTGACCACTCCCACAGCAATGCCATGCCATCCCTTCCTCTGTCCCTGGAAAATGACATGAGGTGTTGCAGAATGACCTCCAATCCTAGCCATGCTCCCTCCTACTGCAAAAATTAACCCTGTCCTGGCCGGACCCAGGACAGAGAACAAATGAAAATACAAATTTTTCAAAAACTTTAAATATGATAAAGGCTGTGTGACTTTTAATTTAACTAACCCTTTGAAAACACAGCTAGCGAGCAGAAAATTGACATTTACAACAGTCTAGAATACTATGCCAGGTACTTATCTAGATTATTGGAATGAATTCTTCAGTGCAGTATGGCTGGGAAACTTCACTGTGACATAGCTATCTTCCTGAGAGAAAATAAGTGTGGGTAGGTAAGTGGTCAGTATTTATATAAAGAAATTGAGCATGTCAAAATCTGCAAACATTCCTTTATGTACATTGACAAAGGTTATGTTACTTCTAAGGGGATATGATAGTGCCTGGCAGGGCCTGCAGAACACCTGTGAAAAGGAATTATGTGTGTTCTGGAGGGAAACTGCACTAAATCTTGTGCTTAAAGTTGTTAAAAGAGTGAAAATTCATTTCTAATCAATCTGCTTACTGAGTGATTGCTAACAGCTCTGTACATGCAGTTTTCCAGGAGAACTCAGCCCAACAGTATAGGTCACATCTGACTCTTCATTCACATTAGATATTAATGCTAGTTTTAAAAGTGTTTCCAGTAACACTGTAGATATTGTTCAGGTTAACAACTGGCAGTCTAAAACATCTCTGTGTTGAGCCGCTCACTTTTTTGTTGTGTTCCGTCTGAAAGTTCTCATGCCTGGCCTGTGAAGACACCCTACTGTGACTGGATAATTTCTATGCATAATTTTGGGACTTCTTGTTCTTGGAAGAGGTGTATTTTCTAAGTTACTGTCAGGTGCTTTATTAGCAGAATCCTTTTCAGAAGGGTGAGGTATCATTGCTGTGCTTCATGAAGTTTGTTAGATTTTCTCATCCTCTCCCAGTGTGTTTTCAGCATGCTCGTTTTTTCCATCACCTTTTTAAGCAGTTATCATTCCTGTGATTGCCTTGAGCCTCACCCTGCTGAAAATCTACTTTATGTTGACTTCATTTTGCCTACTATCCTGAAAACAAAAAAGTATTTTTGTCAGGTATCCCATAAACCTTCTTGAAGGACAGAGTGACTCTGCCTTGCAGAAGGGAAGCCAGCATACCCAGTTTGCATTTTGGACAGCTCAGAAGTCCACCCAATTTAACCTTCCATACCCAGTATATGGAAAATCAGGAAAATGGAGGTATATACACATTGGTCTCTTGTCCAGAGTGGGAAAGCAAGGATTTTCACTGAAATGATAAGTCTCTTCATTCAATTCCTGTCAGATGTTTGCCATACTGAATTTTACACAATAAAATTATGTTTTCCGGGTACTGGAAAACTCTTCATATAGTTGAAAGTATTCTAATCAGGGAAAAAAAAAAGGGGGGAGGGGAATATGCTTTTGAATAATACTTGGTAGTACATTTATTTAATTTGGGGAATGTTTGCTGTTGCACACATTAAGACTGGTTTTACCTGGGACTTCATTTTGACATTATAAAATTGGGATGTGTGGAATGTTTGTCTTTGCTTCCCAGAAAAGCATCATGTTCTCCCTACTTAAGAGCTTCATTCAGAGGTGGGAAATTGATGCTACTACATTGTCTATTATTTTGTAGGTGCTAAATACCTTCCAAATTAAGTAGTAGTACTTTAAGTACTTCTTTAAGTAGTAAGCCTCAAGGTGCTTGGAAATAAGCAAAATATACTAAAATGTGGTCTGAAATTAGGATGATGTGTCAAAGAGAAAGGGTGTTTTAAGTTATAGATATTCTAATTTAGCTGTGTCTATTTTATATTATGATTGTAATTCAGCTCAGAAAGACTAATTTTTTCAGTCTCTAAGACTATGCAAATGTCAGCCAGTGCTGAATTCTCAGGATGCAATCCTGCTCAGGATTGCAGATGGGTAGTTACTGGAGAAGTCGGAAATGTGTGCATGTGAATCCAGAAACAGAATCTGCCTTTATTTGCAAGACTTGCTTTAGTCAGTGTCATAGGAGATAGCATTGCACCTCAGGCAAGAAAATGTGACTGTTTAATGTTTGAGACAGATCTCATGCTTAAGCCCAGAAACTCAAGTATAACTGTTGTTTTGTTTTTATTTTAGCAGGGAAAAAGCAATAATCCCAACTGGCAGTCCAAAAATAACCAGATTGGAGGGTGGAAGGAAAAAGAAGGAAAAGGGAAGACTAAAATGGAGAGGTAAATTGTTCTTGTGTAGCTACAGTTCCCTTGCAAGGAGGAGCAGGGAGACAGAATTTTATCAGGAGTATGTGGAAATGCAGTGGTGTATGGAGACTGCAAAGGAGGAGCAGAGACACCACTAAAATGATTACACCACACTATTTGAAATTATTAATGAGATTTGTGGGAGAGAAAGGGGAGTATCTCCAGTTCTCTTCTGGAGATGTAAATACCTTGTGGTCAGTTGTTTCATAAAGTTCCTTAAACACCTCCTGAATACTGGACTGTTTCTAGTAATTCACTACAATGTTATCCCTCCCCATCTCTATGGGGCGGGACATAAATAGCTTTAGTCTGGGTGGTTCAAGCACTGGGAAAGTTTGATTCTTTGCAATGAAAGTGTGCAGGAGCAGACTCTTATTTGTGATTCCTCTTTCCCTGATCATCAGATTAATGGGGGGCATTGTGGATGTCGTGGGATTGTGGCATGTTTAGGTTGTGATACGTGGATATTTTGCATTTTCTTCGTATTTGTGCAAATGAAAAACCTCAGCCACAGTGGAAGGAAAGTTATGAGTCCTGAGATGGATATTCCCTTTTTTCTGATTCAGAAGTGAGCTGTGATATGATATTATTTGAGGACTGGAAATAGGATGGGAGGAAAGTAGAAAATATGAGACTCTAAAAATGCTCTGAGCACAGTCTCAAGATCTATTGCTTTTTTTCCTCATGAAAATAAATTTAAATGTTTCTTCTTGAACATTTTAAAAGTGCAGTATATTCTTCGTGGAAAGTACTGCTGCTAGATATTACATAGGTGGCCACTTTTAAGGTTTGAACTGTAAATGCAACACAGGGGAACATTTTGTTAGTAATTCATACTATTTCTTTATATTACTTTTTAAATTATTTTATAGCTTTGTTTTCTATTACATGTTTGGACTCAAAGCCTTTCTTCTAAATTTTACATTAGTAATTACAGGAAAAGTTACTAGTTTTCTCTAGTCATTTATCTCACCTATTGTGTAAAAGAACAGATGGCAACATGTAACATATTCCTTCAAAGCTAAATGGCCTGGAGAAGGCTGAAATAACCCAGACTTCACCGAAAGATCACGAATGTTTCATTGCAGACGAAAATGCAAAGTCCTGTGTTTGGGCTGGGATAACCCTGCACAACAGCACCGACTGGCGGGCCAGCTGGCTAGCAAGCAGCTTGGTAGCCTCTGGAGGTATTTGTGGATGATGAGTTGTGGATAAATCTGCAGTGTCCATGCAGCACACAGGCAGTCATGTCCCAGGCAGTGTTACCAAGCATAACCACCACGTCCTTCCTTCTCCTCTGTTTGATACTTGTGAGAACACGTTAGGAGAGCTGCAACCAGTTTGGAGTCTTCCGCTGAAAGAAATTCACTGACGTGTTGAATTGAGTCCAGCAGAGAGCTACCAAAGTGGTCATGGGGCTGGGGTACATCTGAGGTTATGCAGGGTGAGGCTGAGAGAACTGCTTTTGTCCAGCATTAAAAAGAGATGGCTGACGGGAGGTCTTATGGCTGTCTTTCCGTGCCCGAGACGTACAAAGGAGACGGAGCCAGACCTTTCTCAGAGGTGTGTAGTGAAAGGGCCAGAAGCCACAGACTAAAGGAAACATGGGAAATTGTGACCAAAGGGTAGGCATTTGGGGAAATGACCGGGATAAAACCATGAGAGCAAATGTACTGTGAGGCTGAGGGATCTCCATCCTTGGAGGTATGCAGAACTTGGCTGGACTAGCTTTGGGATGGATGCTTGGACCAGGTGACCTCTAGAGATTGCTGCCAACTTAGATGGTTTTGTGCATACTAGTGAAAGGCCAAGAGGGAGATAAATGGGATTTCCAATGGAATTATGCAGCATAGGAGGCATCTCCTTAGAATTGTGTGCATGTTTGCGGGTTGGAGATTTTTGGGGCTTTTTGCTAAAACCCTTCTGGCTCTTACTTTCACCTTAACTTACTTGCGAACATTTCTGTAATTTCTCATTTTAAGATGTTTTGATTGTTTGTATGTTTGTCAGATTTGCAATCATAATAATTTATCTTCTTTTTCATAATGACTCTAGCAACCGATAAGGGCCTTGATGATCCAATGCCCCATTTCTGTGTAAGCTTTGATCAGTGAAGTAGATAAAAAAATCAATTTCTGAATTATTCTGGTTCGGATTTTGCCTGGATACTGCCTGTAAATAGTAGAGATGATTTACAGTTATCTTTCTCTCCGTTTCTGCTTCAGGCTCTCAGCAAGCTCCAGCAGATACAAAATGGTTATGACGGGCTATAGCAATATTTAGCAGGCTCTTTTCAGAACTGTGGTTCTAGCAACTTGTTTCACATATAGTAATTTTAAGTTCTGGAAGACAAGATAAAAAGCTAGCAGTCTTCCAAACAGGTGAGACCCAGTGCAATCGAGTCTCTGATGGCGTTACTTTGTAAGAATGCAAAAAGTACATTTTGTGTGCTTTACTTTAAATAACTTGCTAGCTTTAAATCCATTTGCTAGACATTATTTACTCTCTGGAGGCTGCTTTCATGGACCTTTTTGAGAGCCGAAGTTACTCAGCAGTTCACCTGCTTTGAACCCACATAGATGGGCAGCTAACAAGAAAATCTCCCAAGCAAGGATTTCCATGTACCAATGTGACTTACTTGACTCAGATGGTTTCTTCATTGCCACATGTCAGTCATCTGCATATCTGGCTTGTGCACAGTGTTTGGGCCTTCCCTTTCAGGAAGGTCACTTGACATCTCTCCTGAGCTCAGCTGAAGGCAGTTCATTCCTCCTGTAGAAGTCTCACAGAATCCCTCCTTTCCCGGGAGCCCTTGGAGCATAGTGCGAGCTGCGTGAGTTACTCTGGTAGGGGCAGCTCATCCATTGCTGCACTGATGCAGGAGCTGTAGGGCCCTGCTGTGCCCCAGCAGATCAGACTTTGTCTGTATGTGCACAGATAAGATGCCAAGAAATATGTTGTCACTGCTGAACCAGCTTATCCCACTTGCAGCCTGTTCCCATGGAGAGCAGTCTATGGCAGGCAGGACACCAGGAACAAGTGACACAGATTAGCTGGGCAGTGGCTGGCCTCCTCTCAAGGGGACAGTTAGGGGAACACGAATGCCTGTGTTGTGCAGTGCCCATGGACTGGGCCCGGCACAGTGTTTGTGTCCACGTATGTCCGTGCTAAAAATGGAGCGTCTTGGGACCATGATTGCAGCTGTGTGAATGGGTGGGCTGGTGGGTACAGAAGACTCAGTCTCTTGACTGATGATGGCCTGGGTAGGCTTTTGGTATAGCTGATATAATTTTGTGATGCAGCCTGGTCAGATGCTCAGGGCAGCAGTCAGACACTACACTCTGTGTCACTTCACTGTTTAGTAGTCTTTTCCATTAAGTAGCAATTGAAAGTGCTTGTGGTCCTGCTCCTGCTCTCTCTAAAGTCTAGTCACCCCTAGTGGTGCTGGAGAAAGACAGCTTATTCACACCACATTAGAACAATTTGGATTACCTCGAGAAGAA
Source organism: Cnemophilus loriae (assembly GCA_013397755.1). Classification (NCBI taxonomy): domain Eukaryota; kingdom Metazoa; phylum Chordata; class Aves; order Passeriformes; family Corvidae; genus Cnemophilus; species Cnemophilus loriae. The sequence goes on along the minus strand of VZTF01007556.1, from coordinate 787,877 downwards.
AGAAAGAGAACTGAAAAAGTGAACTGAAAGGAGAGAACATCACACAAAAAATAAATTATTTTTGTTTGATTTTGTAGTCATTACCTCTTTCTCCCTTGGATAGGCTAGAATTACAAATTTTATGTGGCAATTTAAGGTAATATTAAACTCATATATAATCAGCCCTTAAAGTCTGTTAACTCAGAGAAAAGCGACGAATCGCCAGGTTCCTGAAATGTGTGTACTTCCTATGAACTACCCAGAGTGCTCTTAAAGAATCGTGTCATCAGTTTGGCCAGCTGACAAGGCATATGGCAAACTCTTTTATGATGCCTGTTATCTGTAATGATAGCTGTTTGTGTAGCTGTGCTATTCACTGACTGAGAGTAGAACAGTAGTGCAGCAATTGCTACTAAGTGGAACAAACTGCAAAAGGACAAAAAAAAATTGAAGACCAACATTTTAGAAATGTGAGAGAAAGAGAAGCAGCACAGTCACCCAGGGGAGTTTCTATAGCAGCAGTAATCTCAAACACCCAGGCACATTGCCAAGAGCTCCAGTAGGTTGTTAATCAAAACTTCCAAATCTCCTGCCAATCCAAGGCTCTCTTTGCATCAGAAGGGAAAGCTGTCACATAATGATGTGATACTTAAGTTACATAAAGAAATTTTCAATTTTTTTTTTGTGAGGAATATTCTTGTCCTAAGCAGATTTTTTTTATTTTTTCAGCCTATAAAACTATCCTTCCCATTGGAGTTTCAATTGAAGTAATGTACTTTTATACATTAATACATTTAATTTTTAATAAGCATACAAGATACTTTTGGATACCCTAGAGAATATGTTCTCTTTTATTGGCTGCAATTAGGTGTTCCAGTAGTAAAATGCAAATCTTATCATTCTTCCTAGGAATGGCAAAAGGTAGTAGTAAGAAGATTAAGCAAGTGTCTGTGTAAAGCAGACACTTTAATTGCAATGTAAAATTTAAGTAAACTCTGTAAAAGTGCTCCAGTTATCTATTTAGTTACCAGTAATATATGGCTTTGCTTCAGGCTTTGAATTAACTAAAAAATAGTGTCAGCCACTTCCTGTTTGTAGGGATAGTTGGTTTCTTAATATTATCACACAGTAGGCACTGTTTTCAGCTGATGCTGACAAATCCCATTATCTAGGAGGTGTTTCTATTGCGTAATCTTAGCAACGGTGAAGGCAGCAGTGATTTCAGTCTTTTCCATCTTAATTTTCTGGGTGATGGATTTTTCAGTTCGCTTGGAGGGAGAGGAGAAGGCAGCAGGACATAAAAGGAAAGCATGCTTTTTGGCGTGGTTTTCCCTTCCCACTGCTTGCCTGGCAAGCCCTCAGTGATCCCAGTGAGGATGCTGGAGAGAGGCGGGAGGGAGGGCAGGAGGCAGAGGCAGTAACCGCTGGCCATTCGCACCGAGAGTGTTCCGTGGCTGCTCACTCTGCCAGCAGTGGGGTCAGCGCTAATTTGCACAGTCTGGCATGTTTCGAGGAGAAATTCACTGCTAAGGGAATGTCTGCGAGTACACGAGGATGCCAGTGAGCTTGGAGAGCTGTGATTTTAAGCTGTGTTTTTATAGGAGCTGTGCTGCCATAGAAACTGAGAGACTATACGTAAGCTTTGGCTTTCTATGTAAATAGCCATAAGTGCCTTTGGCCTGCCTAAATCTTGGGAGAGAGAGAGATTTATGGGGCTTAGGAGAGGAGAAGTTCCCTCCCCCGTGACCCTATTTCCCAAAAATACCATATGTCAACAGGATTCTTTTAAGGGAGCTGTTAAGAATATTAATGAAATGGAGCATCCTATGGTTTTTGTAGGATAAGCCATGTTAGTTGATCTGGAGAAAAGCTTTCACCAGTATAGTTTTCAGCCTGTCAGAATGGAGTGAAGAAATTTGACATGGAAGTATAATTCTGAGTATTGCTTTATTGGTCTCAAATTTCATGTTATAGCTGTTGCTTAGCCCCTTATACTTCTGCTTTAGCACAATTCCAGCTATTGAGAGTAGAGCCATTAATACCATAAAGATCCTTGTGTGACATGATAAATCAGTCTGATATGGGCCAGAAGGCATGCTCAATAGCCTTAGGCAAAATTAATGTAAGGTAATAAACCCAAGAAGATGGTATGTATAAACTGAAATACTTTCAAGCCAGTAGCGACACTCTTTAACTCAGTAGTAGTTTGGCTTTTGTTTAGTTTACTACATTTACACTGTAGCTACATAAGAAGTACACAGTCTATTCTTGGATCACTGACTAGTTTAGAGTGCTGAAAGAGCCTAGATATTTTAATGGAGGAACAGGAGGAATAAAACCAAGGCTAACAACTTCAGTTTTCTTTGGAAGTGAAGCTTTACCCAAGGGTCGATAAAATAATTTCACTGTTTTGCCTATCCATCAACTCTCCTGAAATACCTGCTGCACTTCTGTCAAACATGAGGTGGCTGTCAATGTAGGTAGGTGCAGGACATCATTGATCTAGTTAGGTGATGTGACAGCTTTGAACATCATGAGTTTCAGTGCAGGCTGGAGACCCCAAGTAAATACTCAGAAGAGTGACTGGTCTCGAAAAGCCTGTGGCAGAGCGTGTCTGGCTATGGATAGGTGCAGTGCTCTTAGTAATTGCAAGCAAGATTAATTTCTGCATTTGATTTTGACATTTTAAGCTGTCTGAAAACTGTGCATCTAGTCTGAGCTGTGTCTGGGTGCCTTTTCCTGCCAATGGAAAAATGATGATACATCTTGTCTTAATGCGGCTAGATGAAATTACATGTGTTGAATATCCCACGTACATTGCTACTGAGCAGAGTATAGTTTTCTGTACTTCAGTCCGTCCCAGGCCCTCCACAAGTGGCATGCATGTTCCTGTATTGCACTCTTGCTTCCATGAAGATGATCAAAAGATCACTTTTTTGGAAGAAAATAGTATACTTGGATTGCAATTCTGTGTTCAGGACAGACCACAAATTGGAATTTTATACCCATATCCATCAATCATTTATGTAACAGGCAGTCTAAATCATGCTTGTGATACTGGCAGCCTACTTGTAGAGCCATAAATTATTGATCTGCTTCCTGCAGATAGTTTGCCCTTTCTGACTTAGAGTAAAATTATTTACTGCCTAGGTCTTTTAAAAATGCTTGTGTCACACAAGCTTTGTTAAAAATTATAGAGGCAAAGACTTCTTGAAGAGATTTGAAAGATAGAAACTCTGTAAGAGACTTCAGTCTCCTACCTGATACTGGGTTGATCAGTTTATGCAGACCACTTTTTCATGGTAGTCTTCATTTCCACTTCTCTATGGAAACAGAAAAGAATGACTTGTACAGAAATCTGTAGTTTTTTGGGTCCTTTTCACTGACTTTTTTGTAGAAATCCAGTTACAAAATGATCAGGAAGCTGTTCTAAAATCTTATCCCTGTAAAAAGACTCAGCTTTGCAGCAATGGGTTTAATGACAAAGGTGCTTCATAGTGTACTTGTTTTAATAAAATTCAGTAACCTCTGTGAACTTTAGGTGTGACTTAAATTGCTGCACTATTTTTTTTATTTACTTTTAATCTGGCAGAAACTGATGGTTTGATTTTCAATTTTAAAAAGCTGTTCATTTTATGAGATGTGTAATGAGTTACAAATGTAAATTTGATCTAGGAAAAGTACAAGAATTTTCTACTGCAATTGGTCCCCTGGCATTCTGCCCCAGAATGGAGATAAACAAGGATGTATAGGCTGAAGGAAAAAATGTACCTTTGATATCTAATGTGGTTTGGTTTTAATGTCACGATTATTGCAGGCTCTTGAAAGGGCAGTCTTACACACATTGGGCCACTGTGAGAAGGGAGTGTGAGAAGGACTGGAACATCACTAGGAATCAGTCATTTCTCTCACAGGTGTTTACAGCTCTTCTGTGAGGCTGGCAGAAACAAGAATATCACCATAATCCTTGGCTACGGGAAACCCAACTTTTGTTCTGAGACCCACGTTTACAGCTATCACTAATACATACCTTTGTGTTACACATTTCAGCTGGGCTCCTATTCCCTTAATTTGTACTACCAAGAAAATAAGTCTCTTCTCAGAATCGCATTTAATACATCATTTCTATTTTTCACATTCAGCCCACATGGTGCTATGCCTGAATAAACGCAGATTGGCTTCCTTTTTTATTCAGACACTCTGGCTAACCCTTATATACATAAAAGAACTGCATCAAAGTTACCACCCACTGAACATACACATTTTTTTCATGAATTGGGTCCAATCCCTTTTTAAAGAAGCTGTTAAAGCGATTGGGTAGCTTCTTTGCATGTTACGCAGATTCTTCCCACTTCACAGATTCAGCAACAGCTATTGTTGGGAGCTCAAGAAGCCATTTTCCTACCAATTCAAGTGAAATATTAGTCCTGCTCCGCAATAAGCTTAGTGAGTATTTACTGGATACTGAGGTAGTAAAGAACCACTAGAGATCTTAAGTGGAATATAAATAGTTTACCTTTTACAGGGTCTCAATGAGAGGAAGCTGAGAAATATGTCAGCTGTTTAATTATTAACATTCAGTATAAATCAATAGGAAAATAGGCTTTGATGGGGATCTTCAAAAGGGTTTTAATCATTACTTCCCTCACACACAGAAAGTAAGTCTGAGCACTAGGGGTTTAGCCTGTGTTTCTCTTAACTGCACTGGAAGGCTACCACTGCAATGTTGCACTGACTTTAACAGCAATAATTAAGATAGCACCAGTCTTTTAAACATATTGGCATTTGGGACTATTGCTACCACATGGCATACCTGGGTAATTCCTGAAGCACAGAGGACAGACTAATGAACAAAATTCACTTAAATCCCATTGAAATTAATTAAGTTGTATGATAGGACCATAGATTTTGGGCCTATGTTATGCATGTGCATGGCACAGAGTGAAGTCAGAAAGTTTATGATTTTCCTTTAGTGTGGTGCTCCCCTGCCACCTGCCGGGATACTGATGAGCACACGAGGTCCTGGGGACAAGGACAACTATGGACCCAAATTTCTTCACCAGCGCACTTTCCCAGTTTGAATTTGTGCACTTCGTTTTGCATTTTATTTGATATTACAGAAATATATGATATGTAAGCCTTTGGGGAGTGTGTTCCCTAGTTTGTATAGAAAAGTTATTCTAAGTGAGGTTGGAAGGAGGTGTGGGATGCAAAGCAGGGTAGGGCAGGGGGAGAACAGTTTAATGCAGGAGCAAGTGACACTGAGAGAAAAGAATAATTTTATAGTAGAAAGTACAGATTTGCTAAAGTTTCTGGGTCTTGAATCCATGCTGCAAAGTGTTTGAGAGCCACAGCTTCCTGATGGATTCCCTATAGCTATCCAAAATAGGATCTTCCGCTATTCCTGCGGTAAGTCCCCGCTCCCTCATTCCATATTTCTGCTTCTTCAACTAGATTCATGTCCTCCCACATTCCGGCTGCTCTGACTCTGTATTGCTTGCCCTGCTTCTCATCCCTAATGTACAAACTGTACTCATACCAGGTTGCAAATGCTCCAGAACTGCCTCTTCCTCTCAGCACTTCTCTTACAACCTGTACATGTCCTTGCACACTCCTTCACCTCAGCATCCCTTATCTGCAAGATCTCGGAAGCCTGGAAGGTGAACCTAGGGCTGCAGCTGGAGCTATGCTTCCAGTATATCTCGCTTCTCTGCAGTCACGGCTAGTCTCTGTCTCTGATCTCTTGTGTGCTAGCCCAAGGTGCTCAGACTGGGCCCGTGCTCTGCCATGCAGGCTCCCAGAATGGAGGGAAGCTGCGCTGTTTGTGCTGTGCCCCTGCTGCCAGAAGAGCTGTGGTAGAAAGGCACTCTGTGCAGGCTGAGCTCTGGCACTGTGCTCCTCCCTAAGATAGGTTACCCTACATGAGTGTGCCTACAGTCAGGTAGTAGTCTGCCATGAGAATTCTGCTTTGTATATGGAGTCTTTTGAGGGGAAAAGGTGAGGCAGAGAACAGCTGAGGAGAGTAGGAGCTGGTGTCTGTGAACTGCATCGGCTAGACCAAATCCAGCTGGTGACTGGATTTCCTTTCAGTGTCACCCAGTGACTTGGAGGTGGGCTCACTGCTGAAGTCTTTAGGCCATCTGGGTTGTCCCATGGGTCATGGGTCAAAACATTTATCACCCACTATGTTTTCTGATATATTTGTTTTATTTTTTTACAGTAATGAAACCTAAACTGAACCAGTATGTTCAACTGTTCATACAGTCAATTACACTACCTTTGCAATTTTGACAGATACTATTTAAGCTATAGCTTATGTTGTTATTTTTTAATCCATCTGTTTCAAGACTTGGATCGAAAATATTTTCATGGAGTGGTTTGAAAATCTGATCTGCAAAATCTTATTTTGGAGTTCATGTGCTTAATGCCACATGTGACATCTGCTCAGCAAGTTTGCTTTACATTAGTTATTTTCTGGTATACTGATACTGGTCATATTAAAAGGGTTTCTTCTTTTTGTAAACAAACATCTAACAGCCACACTAAAAATGTTAGAGTGCATTATTTTCTTCCTTCCTTTACCTCCCTGCTCACATCCTTTTCTCTGCTATTGCTATTGCAGTGCCTCCTTCAATTAAACAGATAAGTAGACCTCTTCCACTGCTCATGCCAAAATTTATTGTTTTGGTGTGGGGTTAATAGTTCACTCTTGCTGCTGCTTTTCTGCCTATTGCCAAGTTAATATGAGCTTGTTCAGGCTCTGTTCAGTCCCTGTAGCTTCAGAATTTGAAGAATCTCTTGCCTGCTTCCAAATGTGCGCCTGCCTCTTGGATGAGCAAAGTACTTCTCCTAGGATGACAAGATTTCATACACTGAGACATCCAGATCATGTTACCATAATCTCACAATAATAAATCTTTGAAAGAAACATTCTCTTCTAGAAGTCCTGCTAATGTACACTCTGTTCACTAAGGAAAATGGTTTAGAGCTATGAATCATTTCATTAGAGTTGCATCATTTTTCCACAAGGGAAATTCAGAGAATTATCGATATGGAATAGCATGAAATGAAATCCTGTCCCTTTGTTTTTCTTATCATTATCTTAAATTTCACTGTTCAAAACGATATTTTTCAGTATTTCTGTTCCTAAAGTTATGCTTGAAAGAAATTCATCCTTTCCATTTTGTGCCCTTTGGTTTTTCCTTTCAGGTATTTTTACTACAAATAATGTCATATTTCAGTTCAACTTCTTTATAGGATATTATTATGCTGATAATTACACAGTATTTTTTAAATCCCACAGCGGGCCAGTAAAATGACAAAGCTCAGTTGCAAGCCTACTGGGAAGACATGTTACTTGTAACCTTTCAAAATGATGAAATTAGTTCACATGTAGATTTGCTTTTGCACTTGTTTTTCCTAAACCAGTACTTTGGAGAAAAGTAGTGTAGTGACTTGCTACACAGAAGGTTTTTAATTTTGTATCATTTGATCAGGCAAGCTCATTTTCCTGAAAGGCTTAATAAATAGTATCCAGTGCACTAATTAGCTGAATCAATGAAAGCTGGTAAAGTTCTATCTGCAAAGGATTGGCATAACAAATGTATTACCCCAAGTACATCCAAGCAGAACCTGAACTGTGTAATACAAATGACCAAGATCAGTTCATGGAGTAGTAAAAGTTGTTGGTTTTCAATAAATGATTAATAATGGAACAGTAATTCAGAACTTAAAATTATGGTATTTAAATTAACCATCATACTTTATGGAAAAGAACCATTTTTATATCCTCAAATACCTAACAGTCTGTGACTCGGTCAATTGCTATCTGAATCATTTTGTATCCTGGAACTGTAAAACTTTAGGAAAATTGTGCAATTTTAGAAAAAAAATGAAAGAAAAATCTTAAAGGAAGTGGTTCTCTGTGGAATGTACACTTTGTGCCCTGTTACATAAACTTTTTCTTTAAGGAAGGAAAGTTATTGCTTTGAGGATGCCCTGTTTCTTTTTTTCAGCAGACCTGAAAAAATTACTCTCATGAGTTCCATCTTTGGAGATGCTTGCTGACATTCAGGATACCATATTGTTTAGTGAACATGTTTTTGCTCTGGTCAAATTAGTAATTATTTGCCAGAATTTTTTTGTTGCTCTCTTTGTCCGTTCCAACTCTTTTTCTGGAGTCTGTAGAAGTATGAAAAAGGTGTCTCTTCCCTTGGCAATCACCAGCATTGCACTGGCATTATTAAATTTATGTTAGTTTTTGTAACTGGAGTTCTGACATGCTGCTATGGCTGTTAAAATAGGATTGATTAATACACTTTTCATTTTCCCGTGCTTGTGAACAGGCTTATGTCCTAGCATAGCCTTTTATTTGTCCTTTTTATAGCTGATGCTAAACTAGTTATACCTTGGTTAATCCAATAGTTGTGTCTAAATTGGAAAAACGAAAATAAAATTGGATATTTTATTTAACTTGAGGCAAGAGCCAAGAACTTAGTCAAAGCTAGTTGCTTAGGGTGTCTCTATAGGCATTGGTGAGAAAAGGACAATCACAAAGTATAGTATGTTTCTTCCCATTTAAGATATTTTCACAATTTAGAGGATACAGAGATTTCTGTTTCTCTCCGTTTTCTACTAAGTGAAGCTTAGATTGAATGCCAGCCTCCAAGGTTTGTGATACCAATATAGGCTGCATTTCCACACTTCTTTCAGGTGTGCAAGATTGAATTGTAGAATATGTACATGGGCTTCACCATCTGACCAAGAGTGGCATATGTTGTCTCTTCTGGAGAGGAAGTAACCCAGATACATTTAAAGTGATTGATTAACAGATGCAGTTTCAAAAGCAGCTTCATAAAGACATTGCCCCATCAGTCTACTCTTGTAAATTGTATCCACATGGAGCCTTTTCCCACCCTTTTGTTAAATGCCATTCTCTGTAGTAAGAGTTGTAACACTGGCTGCAGTTTTTACAGTTTTCTCTGAAATGCCTAGTACATTTTTCATAGTATTGTGAACTCTTAATAGCAGCTGTTGGAGGTAGGAGAGTAGGGCTATCAGCACTGGCAGGTGGTCAAAAATGCTCTTTCATTCCGTGCTGTGGAAACAAGTGATTTCGGTCGCCTTGGTTGTAACAGGGTTGTCTCTCTCTGCTACCAAATGGAATGTTCGTGGCCCCACTCGCGCATGGTTAGCCCATGTTTGCTTTAGGCAGGTGCTTTGTCCTGTTGAAATTATTAGGTCTTGGTACGCTTAAAACATTGCATGTAGGACCCACTCGACCTACTGGCATGCAAATTTAAACTTCCCAGCTGTGAATAGGCAAGGCTGTGTTTAGAAAACTGATACCACTTGCCTGTCCAAAAGAGCTGCACGAAGGCACGTCTAGATTCATGAACAAGGAATTGACATTTGCTGTGCTGTAATGAAGCTGCTGTCTTAGTGTTGCTGGTCAGATGCACAGGAGGCTAAGCAGTCTGAGAATGTTAATTGTCTTTTACCGTAGCTGGAACTATAATAAAACTTATCACTTCTTACATGTTTTCTTCAGTAATTTAATTTTCTATGAATTTGAATGATTTAGTTTCATTTGCTAGTATCAAAATATTTGGAAATCTTTCTCTGACTTTCTCATGTATGTGGAAATTCACATCTTTCTGCCCAGTAGTTAAACATACTTTTTTTTGTGCAAAGTACATTTTAAACGTCTCATTTTATCTTCTTTACTTGTATTTGTTGTAAGAATCATATTTGAATAATTCCCATCAATATGTTTCTATGTGCCCTCAATATCTGACATATGTGAATGATGAACAGTAGCTCTGTAAATAAACATTTTTATAGTATGCCTACTTAAGGGTAAAGTTTAATGTTGATTTTATTATTTTCTTTAAGATGCAGTAGATAGTACCACATTTCTTAAAATTCTTGACCAAAACATTTAAACCTCTTTTTCTTTTAATACTTCATGTACATATCTCTTTTAATCCTTCGGCGTGGAGGCATGATGTTTTTTTCTGTGATCTGAATACATGGACTTCTTTGACATAATTGGTAATGCACAAATACCAATTGACTTTCTGAATAAATGGATCTCGGAAATGCTTTATCAACTTAATCAACTAAGGAAATAGGTACATAAGTATATATAGGACCACAAAAATTATGCACATTCACAGGAACGTAATCCTCTATATCTACATATTTGCATATATGCGTAAATACAGAACTTGCAAAAATTGTTTGAAAATAGAAGAAAAAATTCGTTCAAAATCAGGAGAAAACACATTTAAGGTGATGTTAGGAACAGAGAGAGATCTTAAATGCTAGGAATATATATGTGATATGTCTTTTGCTAACTTAAAAAAAAAATGGAAACAAGCACCACTAATTCCATGATGTCAGAATGCATGGATAACCAGATGTGCAATAAATATCTTTCACTCCTGAAGTACTTGCCACTAGAGTTTACAAAGTAGTTTTAGCAGTGACTGGTCCTGTGTGTACTAGCCACTAGAGGGGGGATGAGACACATCTTTTGTCATGAACCTTTGCAGATAGCTGGTGGCAGAAGTCTTGAGATTCTGCAAAATCTTCTTCACTTTTCTCCTCTGTAGAGTATGGTCTTATGACTAGCCAGTCATCTGAAATCTTCTCGCTTTGTGCCCTCAGGGTGTAATCCTCATTTCAGATTCACAGAATCACAGAACAATTTAGGTCGGAAAGGACCTTTGGCCAGCTTCAGAGACAGAAGTGATTTCCAATCTTAGGTAGGTAGGTCAGGCCTTTGTACAGGCATGTTTTAAGGGTCTCTGAGAATGGAGATCCTACAGCCTTTCTGAGCAAACCCTATCCAGAATTTGGCCACTAATGACCATGGTTAACATTTTTCCTCTGAAATTTAATTGGAATATCCTTTGTCACAACTTTTAATGTACCTCTCACTTGGCAGACTGCAGCATCAAGTCCAGAGCCAGGCTCTTTCAGTAGAAACACTAGGTAAATTTAGCCCTATAGTCTCAAGAGGAGAGAAGGCAAGGAAGACAGGCAACTGAAATTATCTGTGTAAGTGGTTTAAAAATCCTTTCTAAAAGTGAAAATAAAATATGTGATTGCAGTGATGCAACACAAAACTAAATTGTATCAAATAGCATCTATTCCTAGTCACTGTAATGAGAAGGAGTCTAAGTAAACTGTATGAACCTGTGGTATGATCAGTGTGGAAGTCCATGGAAGTTTACTCTGGGTGTTAATATGGCAGAGAAGTGAGGAAAAGAATACTAAATTTCAGAAAAAAAAAAAAATATATATTTGCTCAATAGGCTGAGCCAGGAATTCCCTTCTTCCAATATCTGATAGGATTCAGAGTTAAGTCATTTGTCTTTCCTTCTTATTTGTGAAAAAGGATTGTTCATGTATTTGTGAGGGTTCAAGAGTAGGTGTTGACCCTCATTTACTAAAACTGAGACTTTCTTTCAGTGGGTACAACAGCTATAATAGTGCTGCAGTCTGCAACCCAGAGCTCTGGACACTATTACAAAATAAAAAGCAGGTATAGGAGTGGAATTAGGTGACATCTTTGTTCAGGTACATGAAACTTTACAATGTGGAGTATGGAGTATAAGGAAGAAATAAAATTCTGCAGGTAACTCTGAGTAAATGTACTTTTCAACGAAAACAGCTGCAAGAGTTAACTTATGTGATGGCATAAGTATGCCGCAAAATTATGGGGAAACTGCTGTGTTGCTAGCACGTATCATTTGTAATCACTGTTATTTCTACTTCTACATTGCTATGTCAGAAGACACCAAGCTGAGCGGGTGGTTGACATACCCAGTGGATGGGCTGCTGTCCAGAGGGACATGGACAGGATCATAAAGTGGGCCCAGGTGAACCTCATAAGGTTCAGCAAGGCCAAGTGCAAAGTGCTGCACCTGGATCAGTGCAATCCCCAGCTTCCATACAGGCTGGGGGATGAGGACATGGAGAGCAGCCCTGCCAAGAAGGACTTGGGGGTGCTTGGGACTGTAATGGACATGAGCTGGCAATGAGCACTTGGAGCCCAGAAAGACGATTGTGTCCTGGGCTGCGTCAGAAGTGTGACCAGCAGGTCAAAGGAGGCAATTCTGCCTCCACTCTTGTGAGATCCCACCTGGTGTACTACGTCCAGCTCTGGGATCACCAGCATAAGAAGGATGTGGACCTGCTGGAGCAAATCCAGAAGAGGGACACAGAGAGGGGTAGAGGGCTGGAGCATCTCTCCTGAGAGAGTTGGGGCTGTTCAGCCTGGAGAAGAAAAGGCTTCAGGAAGACCTTATAGCAGCTTTTCACTACTTAAAGGAGCACTACAAGAAAGACGAAGGCCACTACCTTTTAGTAGGTCCTGTAGCAACAGGACAAGGGATAATGATTTTAATCTAGAAGAGGGTAGATTTAGACTAGATATCAGGAAGCAGATTTTTACAGTGACAGTGGTGAAACACTGGAACAAGTTGCCCAAGAGTTGATAGATATTCCATCACTGGAAATATTCAAGGTCAGGTTGGTGGGGCTCTGGGCAATCTGATCTAGTTCAAGATGTCCGTGCTCACTGCAGAGGGGTTGGACCAGGTGACTTTAAGAGATCCCTTCCAACCCAAACTATTCTATCATTCTGTGTTATTGTTGGTACTATGAAGTCAACTCACATCACCCATGTGAGCAGTCTGAGCTCTTCACCTGTGGCTACATTTACTTCTCAATATGTGCCATGTCAGTTTGTACCGTGCAACCCACAAACTCACCAAAAGTATGAGTCTGAGCTGCTAAGATTTTTTTTATTTTACATAAACAGATTTCTGTGAAAAACTGCTGATTTCTTTGCCCTTATAAGATCTAAGAGTATAAATATGGTTTGTTATTTTAAAAAACCTGAATGTGCACATAGTGATGTCTCTTCTCATGGAAGTCTCGAGGTTATGGTTTAGGAAAGCATTCACACATCCCTGTTCAAATGAAAGAAAGTTGTTAAGGACATCCTGTAAAAGAATCTCTTATCTTAAGGCTGTGTTGCTTTTGCATCTTATAAGAATGATGGCTCTATACTTCCGCTTTTCAAAATGTAGTTGTTATCCCTTTTTATAGAGGGCAAAATTGGAGCAGATAGGTGAGAAGCAATTTGCACAATCATATAAAATAAGACCTTCACAAAAATAGTCTATTAATCCAAATTATGCCAATTCCATTATTCTAGTTTAACAACTAAATACATTTCCTCTTTTAAAAGGCATTAAACTTGCATGGTTTTGGTTTTTTAATAAATCTTTAAAATTGTTATTTGTTATATAATCCTGAATTTCTGTGCTAGTTTTGCTGGGATAGTGTTAAATATCTTCCTAGAAAATAAGTTACTCTTTTTTCTCATTGGCCAGTGTTCTAAGTATGTTCTTTTTTTGGATATACTAGTAAATATGCTCAGTAACATTTCAGAGATAGTCAAGGAGTAATACTGGGCATTGCTAGGCTGCACTTATCTAAAGCTTCATGAGAGATATACATTAAGAGAGAAAGTGGGGTTTGGATTTATGATGATATACTTAGAAACTTACTCTGGAGAGGAACCCAGAGAGATCTTGAACTAACAAAGTGTTCTAGTGTCAGTCCTGTATTTTAAAGATCATTTATTTAATCTTACATCTGCTGTTTACATAGAACATCTAAATTAAAAATACTGCACCCTTGAGCATGTGTTGATTACAGTGGAATAATTTTTACACAGAAAAACCCCACCCTTCATCACATACAGCTCTCAAAAATTTTAGGTCAAAACCTCAATTGTTATGAATCAAGACAGAGTTGTAGAAATGTCTCATGGATGCCTTGAGTTTTGTCTGGTGAATATTTTTCTTGTGTTAATCAAAGTATAGTATGCAGTTATTTTGATCATATATTTTACTAGTTCCTCTAGCACTACAACAGTGATATGAGAACAGAAACTGCTTGTCAGAGTGATATTTCTATTACAAAGCTGTCCAGATTTATGCTGTTTTCTTCTGTAAGTAATAAAAATATCAAAGACTTACAGTGAATGTAGCATTAAGGGTCAATAAGGAAGTCATAATGATTTTGGAGAACCTTGTTTCTGGCAAGCTAAGATTGTATTTCCTGTCTACCATGCCAAGTCTTTTGTTCAATAGTAGTCTATTGCCCAAGGAAAAGATGAGCAAAAGCCATTCATGCTGAGCATAACGTACTGAAACATTGCACATCTAAGGTGGCTGAATATCTTAAAGGTGAGAACCTATAATTCTTAGTAGAAATGCTCCTTCCTTTCCCAATATGGGAAGGCATTCCAACTGGGTCCCAGAATCCTCCTAGGTAAGATCCGAAATGCATATTTCCTCCTGCCCTGTTTGCCTGCTTTCCATAGGGAGGAACCCCCTTAGAAGGTGACCGTGCCAGGTGGGAGACACCAATCCTGGTGATACTAAATGCAAGCAGAACCCCAAAATGAGGCAAATTTTGGGTTTGGTCATGCTAGAACTTTGCTTCTTAACTTCCCCTCTAAGTCATTCCCCAAAAAACGTGGCCAAGACTGATGCCTTGGTTGGCACCAATTCTCTTTTGTTACCGTACTCAACCTTCATATGCAATTCAGGGCTGTTTATTCAGCTTTTTATTCCATCTTGAGAGTTTCCTGAAATAGCCTTGGAAAATAAATTAATATCTGGAATGGCTTTTTGCAATGTGAAAAGTAATGGATGTTAAAAGCTGACTGACAGGGTGCTTTCCTGACTGTTGTCAAAAGGAAATAGTAATTAAATTTAGCAGAGTTCATGAGTATTGCTACACTAAGGAGCTCTCAATCAGTAGTAAAGTAGATAGGAACTGTCATCCCCATTTGCAACAGAAGCTGCAATTTGATGATACAAATTTGCCTTCAGCCTGCCCTCCTTGAACCAGTCTAGTCCTCATCAGATTTGTGTGTCATTGCACACATAATAACACAGCTGCTTTTAAAGACGTCCAGAGTTCCACTCAGGCTCCCATGTTTTAGTATATAATATCATCTTCCCTGCTTCGAATTGAACTGAGATTCATTACATATTTAAGGTTTAGCTCAGCATCGCTAAAATGCTGGTCTTTCTAATGGTGAAAGAGGTTTACTGAATAATTTAAAATTCTGATATGGTAAAGCGTGCAGTTTTCCCAGTTACTGCATCTTCTCTAACAAGTCACCAATATATCCATAATAGATGGCATTCAGATCTTCTTTCCACATCATGAGCATTTAGCTCATCATAATTTGTCCCGATAGCTGATGTTACTAAATGAGAAAGACTTTCTTTTACTTATTTAAAGTTCAGAAGTGATTCTGTAAGTGCGAAATGTATTTACCGAACGAGCATATCAACTTGAAATAATGCATTGAAGAACTTGCGAACACATTTATGATCATTTGGAGAAGGTAAAATAGGCAATTTGTCTCCCAGATACTGCTAAGTGAAATGGAA
Source organism: Cnemophilus loriae (assembly GCA_013397755.1). NCBI lineage: Eukaryota > Metazoa > Chordata > Aves > Passeriformes > Corvidae > Cnemophilus > Cnemophilus loriae. The sequence continues at coordinate 772,407 of VZTF01007556.1, read as the reverse complement.
TTAGATCCTTTAGGCTACATCTCCATGGTGATTGTAAATATAAAGTTGGCCATGATTTTAAAAAGAAATTAAAGCTTTTGGGTTGCTTCACTCGCAAATGTTTTATGAAGAGATTCTAGGCTAGATTATCAATATTTTTTCAGGCATGCTTTCTTTATTTTGGAAATTTTGGTTGTTCATTTCTATAGTATGACATCCTGATGCAAAACTTTAGCATTTGGAATTAAATTATGCTTATTTTAGCATGCTAATTTCTTTCTCTGAAAGCACTTTCAAGTACTTACACTCTTCGCTAACATTCAGCAGCAGCTTGCTCTGTTTGTTCTGTGGCAACGTGAAATTAAAAAGCGGCTTTACAAGCACCTACCTCAGTAGATTAAAGGCAAATGATCCCATTTTCTGATGGAGTTTGGGTCATGTTGAAAAAGTGAACTCTTAGTACCTTTTGTAAAAGCATTTAGTTTGATTTAAAAGGTAGCAAACAGAAGTAGTGCCTTTTCTTCCTTCTCCAGGTGGGCTCGGTTCCTGCTTCTGAGCAGTGATAAAAAGAATGACCTGAAGCCCAAACTAACTGACTCAGTAAAGCAGAAGAGTTTCATTACTGGCCTGAGCTGCAATGGCAGCTCTGTGCTGGCATTTGATCATTGGACTGTAGTGATTCAATCATTCCACACAGCTAATTTAGTGTGTTTCTTTATTCACGTCACAGGAGATTAAGTGAAAGTCTTGGCCAGTGCTTGCCTGCATAGTCAGACTGAACTAATCTGTATTCCTGCAAGCAGAGAATGAGGTCCTGGCGTGTGATCAACCTTGTTAGCAACCACCGGGAAATTCTCAATGTAACCTGAAAGTCAGGAATTTTGGGAGTGGAAAGAGGGGAGATCATAAGAAACATTGCTTCCTGTTAAACGAAAGGCAGATAGTCCAATAAAAACCTCCTATTTCAAGAAGCTTTGTGTTAAATAGAAACACTTATCATCATAGTTTATTTTTACAGGACAAGATGTATGGCAGGGACACAATTCTTTTCAGTGAAGCAGCTGAGTGACTCAGTTTTAAAGATAAATTTGGTTAGGAGAAGAAAGAAATTAAGAAGGAAGATAGGTAAAAGCAAGCAATTAAATATAAAGTACCTAATATTACAGGTTTCAGTATGGTAGTACAGCTGCCAAATGACTTTACTAAACAGTCTCATGTTACTACTATTTATAGTAGAGGGGGAAAAAATACTCCTGTATTGCTTTCTCAAACTCCTGTAAATTCTCTAGAGCTGTTGGAAATGTCTGTTGTGCAACTGATGTTTTGTAGGCGGCAATTTTGCAGAGAGTTCTAGGGCAGGTTTTGTGGTGACAGGTCAGGTGAGCTCCTTTGCCGCGCACTAGTGTGTCACTAGTGTGGTACTCAGTGGTTGTTAACTGAGGATGGAGCGGCACTCTGTGCAAATGTGATCATAAATATTTCAAGACCCACTAAATAGCTGAGCAGAAAACAGAGCTATTCTAAAAGTAAGAATGTTGATCTTTAGCAAGTCTTTACATCTTCCCTCTTTTGCACTTGTATTTCCTTAACATCATTTTTGCCTTTTCTTCTTTTATTTCCAGTTTCAGCCCCATGTTTAATGCGAGGTTTTTTGTCCTTTACATATTTTTTTCCTATGCTTCTTGCTGACACTTAGTCACAGAGTATGTAGACTCTTTCCTATGATCACTCCCAAATATTTTATAAAACCATCATAATGAATTTTCCCTCATTTTCTATTAACTCACTGCAAGAAGTAAAAGAGCTATGTAAGCAGTAATAACATCAATACTGACCTATGGTTCCCTGAGAAACCTTTGTGGCCTGATTGTTGTTGATAGCCTTTGTCTCAATTCTTAAGTATTTTGTGTTTAAAATCTAACCGCATCACAATGAATTTATAGTGGTATGTTCTTCAAACTAAGAACTATTCTTGTGATTCTTGGCGTATTTGAAGGTAATTTGTTTGAATGATAGTTGCAGCCATACTTTATGTCTGGAAATTGCTTATATTTGAATCACTACTGTTGTAGGATTTATTGTCTAGAGCAACAAAAATAGAACAAACTTCGCTTGATAAGGTGTTCTGTATTAAAACTGTGTCATTGATCTGAGGAAAAAAGGTTATTGTTCCTAATAAAGGAGCTTGCAAGTAGTCTGGGAAGTATTTAATTAAGCACAGACCAAAAAGCTATTAATATTCTTTTGTCTTCCTTGACAGGCAAATTTTATCTCACAGCAAGTGCAGTGCTTTTCTTGAGCCTCTTTTATGATGTGGCTTCACTGTAATATTTGTCACTTTTGAGAATTATGGGAATTTTTGCCATTTGTTCAGCTATTTTGCCTAGGCTCTGGACTGTAATAGACTGAAGGGTAATGAGAGAAACAAAGTCTGTCCTGAGCATACTGAATGACATCATCTTATATAGAGAGGGGAAAATAAATATAAACAAATATATTTTCTGTGGTTTCACCTGTGCCGTTTCACCTGTGATTCAAGCCTAAAAAGAACAGTTTCAGTAATTTATTGATAAAATAGTTTAACGGAGCATTTTAATGTACATGTACTGTAACAGCTTTGGATGGTAAATGGATTTTTCAAGACTGCATTTATCAAAATGTGGAAGCATGGACTGATGTGGTATACACCAAAACCTTTAAAGCTGGAAACACTATAAGGAGAAAATTATTAGAAAATACACTTTTTATCTCAGACTGCTAGTAACCATTCATAGGTGAATAAAATTTTCTGAGATGAAGCCACAAGATTAATACTGGATTACTTGATCTTTCAAATGGTGAAGATGGTTTCATATTATTTATGGAGCAGCTGGCTCTTGAATTATTGGATATAAGCATTAACCAAATACTCTATTCATGCTGAAAAATCTGCATCCTATCATAATAATGATTTGGATAATAAGACTGCCATCCAAAATTTCAAATGAATGGATAGAAAACAATTATTTTGAAGCTGCTGAGCTGCACAGTAAGATAGCATCCTGCTGAGGCAAGTAAATGGTGAAGATCCTCTACAGAAAATTTACATGGAATTCTCTTTTCCAACCACAAGTTCAAGCAGCCAACAAAATGCTGTGAATAAGCAGATTGAACCTATGTTTCTTCTTCCTTCTGAAAGCGTGTCACTGTTCCAAATGAAAGTTTTTTTTTTTTTTTTAATTTCATTTCTTCTTTGTGGGGTCTATGCCAAGTAAATACTATGAGGAGAAGACAGACATGCACCAGTGTCTAGTAGACTTTCCCAGTCCAGCTTGGACAGCAGGACTCACTACAACATCGTGGCTAGTTCCTTACAAACCTGATGGTTATGGTGACATGTCCTTGTGCTGTGAAGGTGTTACTGAACAGCATTCCTATCAGTCTTTCAGAACAGTAGCACTGAAGGTGAGGGGATGCCCTAAACTGGAAGGAGGAACTTCTTTAAACAATCCCGCATTTGAAGACCTGGATACTGGAGGGCTTGACAGATAGCAAGGTTGTGCTCTTGACATGAACCACACACCTGCCTTTCTCTGTGGACTCACTCAAAGAGAGCTTGTGAAGACTAACTTCTTAACTGATGCACCAAAATTCAGTGGCCCTACTTTTTCTTTTCTGAGGAATGTTTTTATAGTAATTTTGGAAATTGAAGTAGAAATTCATCAGAGTAGATGAACGGATAATTTTTATCCATGTGGTCATAAACCCCTTCAAAGAACACATGCTGCATAATGAAGCGTGACTTCTTTTGTCAAACTCTGTCTTGGCTGTTTCCCAATGCTTCGTATTTTATCTTTACATCCAGCACTTCTGTTCGTATAGGCCTGTAATTCTCATGGGACCTATAAAAGTTGATGTCGAATGCACCAAATACTAGGCACAGCACCAAGGTCATGCCCCTTGTACTTACTTGTTCCTCCATGTCTCAGAGTATTTCAAAGTGAAAGCAGTCATTTTTCATGTTTTTAATGCTTTCAGAGAAGTCATCTGCCTTCCTGAAAATGTTCAAAAATTTGCATTTCACAAACTTTAGCATAGTCAATGCCCTTTCACAAGCTATGTGTTGTCACCAGCTTTCCAGTATGACACATCACACCCATTTCACTGTTAAAACTTGTCAACAATGGCTTCTACTCTGTAATTATGTAAAAAATGAAGCAATTCACAAAACAGGATGCTGCTAGGATAGAAGGGACTACGTTAGATTTCTTTGTGTGCTCCGTCGCATGTGTTGGCTGTTCTTAGGGATCATGTTTAAGCAAACTCAGTTGTCATGTGGTTGGTTGGCACATGCAAGGATGATGGAGAGACAGGCAATACAGAAGCAGCCCAACAGCTCGTTAAAGTGGGCACCCAGTTTGCATAACCAATGGTTTTGATGGGAGAGGTAATCAATAGCAGCTGTCTATATTAGACTTTGCTGCAGAAGAATAAACATTGAGGACTACTGTCCCTGTATTACTGCATAGAGGAAAGATGTACCAACAGGTCACTGGTGACATTCTTAAGCTACCAGTTAGGTGGAGAATTGGGGCACTGTGATCCTTTGATGTGGCTGTTGATGTCAAACAAATTATAAGTACACTTTAGTCAGGTAATTTTTGTAGTTAGTAAAATCTTATCTACTACAGTAGATCAAAAGGAAACATGTCTGCGCCATTACTGAAAATTTATGTTTTCTTAGTTAATGATTATACATTATTGTATATTTTATTATGTTCTCTCATGGTATATGCTGGCACAATCATAGCTGTTCAGCTTTCTATAGTTTTACTGAAGGGCTGATCTTCCGTTAGAACTTTTTTATTTTCCTCGGAAATATTTACAACCTAATGCTTGGAAATATTTATCTCTAATGAAAAGGAAATACAGTGAGGTAATTAGCTGATAGTGAATTTATTTGCTGTCCATTTAAAAAATTATGCCTTATCAGTCAATAGGCTTGAGACACACTTTCGAGAGATAAGTGCCTGTGTTTAAATTATAAGAGGCCTCCTAAGGATGACTTAGGGTTTGTGAACACTGACAAGCCTACCCCTCATTACTGCAATATTAATGTTTGCCATTTTCTTCCTTTATCAAACCCCAGCATACTCTCAGAGGTGTAAATGTGCTGAGCACAATGATCAGTTTGCAGTAATGTTTTTTCCCCTCTCCATCTGTACTATCTTATATTTGTTGCTATAAGCAACAGTCCTTTGAATTGCTGTATTTATAAAGCTTTAAAATAGGACAGATCAGAGCACACAATCTTTGTGACAGGCAATTTTTCTCTGTTTTCTCCACAAAAAAAAAAAAAAAGAAAAAAAGAAAAGGCCTGTGGGAAGATATGCTCCCTCACCTGGATTTACAGTAATCTTTGTTCCTCCAAAAGCCCAGAGTTTGTTTGCCTCTTCAAGGACAATCTTTTTAAAACTGGCAAAGGGAGGAGGCTGTGTGTCAAAACTGATTAGATGTGTCAGATATGATAATCTATTGCAGAGGTCTTTAGCCCTGTCTTCTCAGCATCCCTGTTGAAATGTGGGAAACTTGGTTTTCTTTCTCAGGCTAAGCAACTTGCAGTCTTGTCAAAATACTTATAACTTCAGACCCAGATGGTATCAAGGTAAGACTTCCTTCCATTTACATTTTAGGAAATTACTGATATTTCCCTGAAATACTGAAGTTGCTGAGTGTGAATAAGCATTCAGTTTCATTGTTTTGTTTGAAAAGGAGTTAAAAAACAGCTGCGTTTTCACTGGTGGTTGTGCGGTTGCTTTTTATTTTATTCAACTATTATACAGGAAAAACTGAATTTCTGACAGCTTTGGGAGGGATTCTTATGAAATTCCTCTGCTTTTCGTACTCCTTCAGGTGTGGACCACAAGCTGCAAAAACAACAGTAGTTTTTATAAGATGTTAAACCAACAGTGTTTATCTAGAGGACGATTTACTAGAAACTAGCATCCATCTCCTGACTGGAGATATAATTCAGGAGGAAATAAACATCTCAATATAGTCAGAAAAAAACAACTTTACTGACTGTATAATGTGCAGGGGATATGATTATCATGAAATATCTCCCGAAGCTCTGTTTATGAAATTGTGATATATTTATATCTTTACCCTTTCATTACTTTTTTTTCAAATATACTATTTCAACATGAGCAGTACATGCAAATATGAATTCGAAATGTTAAGATTCATAATAACATCAATAATATAATTATATTAAAATAACTTTTGAAACATTAATATATATGTAATTTTCTTTAACAGCTTGATTGCATGAAAGAGCTTTTATTTACTTTGTCACGGAAAGATTATTTGAATTGAATTAAGTACATAGGTGTCAATCCAAAGTGCAAGAGAATCAAACTTGTAAAAAATTGTTAAGAGACTGTGAATTATCCCCTTCATAAATGATAAATTGCTCATTTTTATTGTGGTAGACTTTAAGTTTGTTCAATCTTTGTAAAATGTTATGCCTATTCAATACAATGAAAAAAAATAGTGTAGTATTTCAAAAGAGCTTTTAAAATTACCGTAAGGGACAATGAATTCAGCTATTTTTATTTCAGAGATTCTGTGTCTAAAAGAAGACCTTAGATGAGAGATCATATTATCTGTAATTGCTTCTTGTTTTATTTTGCAAGTAGCTAATCCTTTTTCTGACATAGCAGCTCTTCTTTGTCATTCAGAGGAGTGCATAGTTTGGGCAATGCTTAGTGAAATCAAATCGAGTAACAGTTATGAAGCTTGGCTGCTCCCCAGTCTTGTTCTCTCAAGAAAGGACATCTTTAAAAGTAAAAGAACAAGAATACAGTCAACAACGAATAAATAATAAAAGAGTTCAAGCTAAACTGCATTTGGTGGGGTAGGATTAGGGAGTGGCTACAGGTGCAGTTGAGTTGTTGAGTCTAACAGGAAGGGGCTTGTGAGCAGCTGAGGGGAAGCTTCAGGTGGAAAAGCTCATTACCACTTTGCTACTATGGAACAGTATATTTCAGTCATCTGTTAAAAACAGTGAGGATAGAAAGACTTCGGAGTAAACTTTATCATAACATTCCTCTGAAGCGTTTCTTTGCTGGGAAAGGAGGGAGAAGAGGGAGAGAGATCTGCTTTTCAGTGGTTTGAACTTGCATTTAAGCACTGGAGATGCGCGCAACCGAGTGAGCAGTTCCTGCCCCAGGCCGCTCCCTCCCCTGCAAGGTCTTCTTGGAAATACAGTTTTGGCATCTGAACAATGCTTAGGAAGTTTTCTTCCTTCCCCAGAGCATACGGGTCGGTGGTTTGGATTCTGAGGAAATTAAGATTTGGTTATTTCCTTACGTTGTTGATGAACAGAGTGTATAGGTACAGGGAAGGATTTTTGCAGGAGTATATGGGACATATGTGGTACTTCCCAAAAAATGCACAACTTGGGAAAAAATTCTCTCATTCCTTCTGCTGCTGCTCACATCTGAATTATGCTTTTGTCCATGAGCTAAAACAAAACATTTTCTATTACCCAGCTGGGTTTTTTCTAAGCAGAGTATTGCTGCTTATCAGTGGGAATTTTTAAGGGCTTAGCATTTTCCACTACAAGTGATCCAACTGGTCCAACATCAATAGAATCATTTCTCCAACTGCAAACTTACGGTCACCTGCTCAAGCACTGACATAAATAAATTTTATCAACATGGACCTCAGAGCTTAGATCCTCTTGCTGCACCTTGTCAAACTACTTCAAACTAGCTCAAAAATACCTACATAGTGCAGCAGTCTGGAGCAATCTAGACAAAACCAGTAGCGAGTTTCTCACAAGTTTTAGAAGTTTTGCACTTAAGCAGTTCTGAAAACATTAGGTTACCCTAAACTGAAGTTATTTTCCACTGATAAATGATGGTATAAGCAAGGCTCTTACCTCCTGAGCTTTATTGTGTTTTCTTTGATTGCTTGATTGAATTCCTCTATAATGTTCCATAGTTCTTTTTCTTCCACTGTCTATCCCAAAGCCATTTTTTGAGGGACTATTTTTAAGACAGTTATCCTATGGCCAGTTCATCCCCCATTATTGCTACTCTTGCAGTCTCTGAAAAGAGGCAGTAACAGCACAAAGCTTTCTGTCTCAGGGACATTATGCATCGTTCTCTGCACCCATATGGACATACTAGACTGTATAAACTGGTAAAATAAACAACAGAGGAGAATATTCTATGAAATGGATTCAGATTGGGGTGGTTTTGTGTGTTTGACAAGGAAATATTCGTGTATGAGAGCAAATGTCTTGCATGGGCAGCTGCAGAACTCAAAAAAACCTTCCTTTGGGCAATACTATTCCACACATGTATGCACTTTGACTCTTTCTGGCTAAATATGCTTCTAGTAATTGTAAAACCTTTTCATCTAGCCTCTGTTGGATAACAATTTGAGAGAGTTGCTCTGTCAATAAGTAAGTGTTTTTAAAAGGCAAAATAGTTACTTTTCAATTGAAAAGATAGAGTGAGATGGAGCTGGGGAATCTGGCATTTGAACTATTGATTGTAGTATTCCTCAACATGAGAGGCAGTCAGCATGAAGCACTTAAAATATCTGATATTGCATGGTAGACTAGGACAGAGTAAAAAGGCTTTCCTGATTTTTCCCTGGTAATGTTTCCCATTTCTCACAGAATAAGTACAGCAAGGAATGAGCTAGTAGATAGGTGTCAATGTTGGTTCAGTTTAGGTCACCCGAATGACATTTCTGTAAACCTACGCAGACCATCAGGGCACTGTAACAATAGTAAGAAGGTAAAGAGGGATTCCATAAGAATTTTACTTGTGTTCCCAGAGAGGAAACCTATAATGAGGCATATCATCTAGTATATTTTCTTTTAAGCTACCAAGAGACTGGAGAGGAGGGGTTGTAAAATACCATCTTTTCAGACATTCAAATAGAGCATCTTTCTAACAGTTATCTCAGTTGAAATCCAGTGAAACATAAACATTTAATCACATTTTGGTACCTCTCAACATCTTATCCTTCTATTCTTGCATGTGCCTTTCTAGATTTTTGAAAGTTTGACATCTAGGCTTTGTGCCCAGATGGCTAAGAGTTGGTAAATTGTTTCATCTCTATCCAGAAAACCATGATGTATTCTGTAAGTAAAGTTAACACTGTGAAGTTCCGTACCATCTTCTCTGTCCAGGCTGGCCATTTATTGCACTACATGGAGGGATAAAAAAAAATTTAATTATTTGATTTAAAAATCAAAGAGGGATATTCTTTCTGAAAACTGCCAAAGTACTATTCTGTGTATACTGAAAAAATATCCTGCAAAATAGACTCTGAAGTATTAATTTGTTGTAATGATACAATTTTTCTTGACTTTTTGGGGTGAAATTTATTTTAATCAGAAATGCACCATTATGCCATTATCTATACGAAAACCTATTTAACTCTCCAAGGACCATCCCTTGGTTGTGCAAAACAAAATCAAATCAAAATATCTGACAAATATTCCTACAAATCTAATTCAGTCCCGACTGAATTCCATTTCTTATCCATCCCTTCATCTTGCAGTCAAAGTGAGCTCTGTTGAGGGAGCTCAGCTGCATCTGGTATTAAAGCATTTCCTGCTTTGGTAGCTTTCCTCCTGCTTTAGCTGGCTTTTTTTTCTCATGCACTTATGCTGTGAATCAGGGCTTTGTTCCATTAAAGCATTGCCATCAGAAAAGACTCCTAATACTATTATGGTGCTGCTGTTTATTGCAGAGGTCACTGCAGTATGTGGGAAGTCCAACCAATGATCTAAGACATACTGTTCTAGGCATTGTACATATATATATATATAAAATATATATATATATATATATATATTTAAAAAAAGCAAACAACAAACCATTCCCACTATGGAGAATTGTTAAAAGAAATGCAGTCTTTAAATGAATCCTTAAAAAACTGTGATCCAGTCCCCCACCACCAAACCCAGCACACATCTCCCTCACATGACGAAAATAAATGTATATCTTAGGAACACACAGACACACCAACTGGTTCTGTAGAGCCTTCCGGATAGTTAAAGGGAGGTGAAATGAATCAGTAATTGTGTTGTAATCAGCGCAATTAGGATTTCTGACCTCCTTTTGCGTGGCTGGTACTCATAGAAAGTGAGTCATTGGCAAACTAAACTATGCAATTTATTTGCAGATTGTGAAAATGCAAACAATTTGGGAAAGGAAAAAGTAGGAGAACTACTAATCGTCCTTCACTGCAGAACCCTCTGCTGGTGATGGAATGAAAATTTCACTTGCTAAAAGAACTTGCTAACCTGAGGCTAAAGACACCGAGGAAACCAGGACTGTCCTATTGCAGTGGACTGTCGCATCACTACCCCTATCTATGCAGCCTTGCACAGGCAAAACTGCAGTGTAGTTATACCCAGAATTTATGTTTAGAGGCATTTTGAATTTATGTGTGTGTATGCAGCAAACTTGAAATACTAAATGGACAGTTAAAATGGAGCGAAAAGGACTGCTTTATAGGATTGAAATAGCTGGGATTTGGAGAAATACAGGTTGTGTAGATGCTCTGTAGAAAATAAAAGGCATGAGGGTCCTGCATATGAAATCAAATTTGAGAAAAAAAATGTTAAACTGAGTAGTTGAAAAAGGCAAAGTTTTTGCTGCTTCAAAGCACCAAATATGCTTTTTTTAAAAAAAAAGTATATTGATATTTGAGTTGGGATATTTATAATTTTTCATGTCTTATAACATGATTACTTTGAAAACTGTTTTAACTTTCTCGGTATGCTTGTATGCAATAATTAAGCACTGTAGAGTTCCAAGACATGGGTGGACAAGTGCACAACAGAAATTCTTCTGATATTTTTTTTTTATATCAGAGAGAAACACAACTCATATATACGTAGGACAACTCTATCATTGTTGCAAAGAGCCTACACTTGCTTGTGCTGCTGAGCCACAAATGGCATTGGGCACAGCTCTACAAACACCATCCTTCTTGGTATTGTGTATCAATCTCTCGGGTTCTGATTACAGTCCTAATAGCTTCCACTTCAGTATTGCCAATGAAATTGTCAATTATGGCACTTCAGTTCATCTCCCTGAATGGAATGACACATCAGTGAACTGGTTTCAAAACAGATATAATACCAGTTCAATATTTTGCATACAAAATCCTTTATTCACCAGGATTTCTGTATTCTGATGTTTAGGATCTTGAGATACTGTGTGGTTTTCAATAGTTTTCTGCCCATCACAAGTTGAAACTTGTCAACTGTATATTTTTTGCCTTCAAAATGGAAGAAAGTACTGGGGGTAAATGTAACTATAGAAAAAGAGATTTTAATTTTGATAGTGAGCAAATAAGAGCTAGGAAAGATAACTTTTCCTGCATAGATGAGGTAGGTTGGCTATAGGCCAGTAATTACAACCTCATGCGTTACCTTAGGTGGACCTTTGGGAACTGCAGTAGGAGATCAGCCCTCCTACCATGGCAGCAGTTCTATGACTTGGATCTTTGACCTTCCTGGTTTTGATGTCTGTTGCAAGGCACTACTAGGATACGTTGGAAATTGCTGCAGAACATTATTTCTGATAATTATTGTTGAGGAAAAAGTCTTCCCAGATAAAAATGGTGTTATTGGAGCGCAACTGAGGGTAATGGGGATGCAAGGAAACTTTGGTTATTGTTGCAATCAGCTCTGGTAAATCGCATAGGCTACTGTGTAACTTTTTGTTGGCTTGTCCAACCTTAACACACCGTGCTTATTGATTCTGGGACCCAGTAAAAGTACTGCACAATAATAATTCTGAGCAGTGTGTAGGAAGGCTCTTGTTTCAGTTCAGTAAGCAGGATATAATATTGGTATCTATGTTTCTTGTCCTGATGTGGTTGTTTTGAAAGTTTTTGGCAGAGGTTGTAATCAGCAGAGCAGTAGAGACATGTTAGATTCAGGCCTGGTTTAGAGGTTTGACTGAATTGTTCATCTGGTACTGTGGAACTTCAATTGAAAATCTGCATTTACAGAAAGCCACAAAATGTTCAGCCAAGTAACAGGGCTAATTTTTACCCGCCTAAAAATGAAAACAAAATGAGGTGAAAGCAAATAATGGCGAAGATATTTGGTGAAACTCTATTTTACCAAGATTTTTTGCAATTGTAATAGCAATTTCTTTATAAAAGCAATTTGCAATGAATACGAATTGTGCACAGTGATGTCATTATATGATGTTTTGTACAAAGAGTGCATTAAAAATCCTTAGCTGTGACTCATTCTGGTTGCAAATGCAAAATCAGGCTCACAATTTTATTTCTTCAGGCGACTCAGAAAAAAATGTAGGAAGCTATTTAAAAACCCATCAAGTCGTACTTTCTTGGACAGAAAGCCAGTAGTCATTGTAGTTACATGCCAAATAAAGGCTTTTTTTCTTAAAGATTTTTTGTTTTCCGGTTAAAATTATTTTAAAATAGCATCTATTGTGTCTACTTCTTAGGAAAACTTATCCATTTTTAGTGCTGACACATTTTTAAGTACCGACAGAAGTAGTTTGATTGCTTGAGGCCAGAGTCTAATTGAAAAATGATTAATAAAATTAATCCAGCATTCACAGTAGTGATTTGAATTTTCATGACAAGCTTTTGTTTCTTCAAGTCTTTACACTTGACTCATCACTTTGTTTTTAACTTTTTGATAAGAGGAACTTCAGTGGAGAAGTCTATGTCACTTTAAATGAATGTTCCTCCTATGTGAAGATTTCTTTGCAAATTACAGGCTGGGATTTGTGCATGGACGCTCAAGCCATGCCTATAATGTGCCATAATGAGAAGTTTTGAGTGCCAGCGTATTTAAGTGAAAGCTGCCATTTAGTGATGGATTCTGCATGACAGTGACGTGCTAAACACCTAGACAGACATGGTTTGTCAAGGAAGTCCAGAACACAAAACGAATTTATCAAAAGCTTGCAAATCTACACATTTGATGTTTGCATTACAAGTGGCTGCTGCAACAGAGAGTAATTCATGTGCTGGAGAATCAAGGTATGGTATTGTTCTGGTATTTTGAGTTCAGAAACCTAGAATGAAAGCATCTCTGAATTGATGTCTTCTGTAATGTAGCAGACAGAAGCCAATATCACCAAGCAACAGTTCAGACCGCAAAGGAACAAAGTGAACACATTCAGACATTCAGCCAACATTATATAGAGACAGTGCCAAAGACATTAATTGCTTATTTTCCCAGTGCGTTTATTAATCACTTCCTCAAGAGCTCATGTTTTAAAAAGAATCTCTGAATTATCCATTGCTGAATATGTTATTTTATAAATATTACTGCATTTTAAATAGAAGGACTTTAGAGACACAGAGTTAACAAAAAGAGAACTTGAAAAGTGAATACTAACAAAGTTCTGAATAAGAGAAGAATTTTTCTAGAGGGTTAGGGAGTATGTTTGTATGGGTTGGGAAAATTAAAATAGAAAATACTCTGTACTTGTTCAGAACATTTGTTGAATTTTTTCCTATCAAGAATTGATTTTTCAGTCACAGTAGTTATGTAACTAAAAAATGGAAAAAGGCAAGGGCCATCTGAAGAAACAACCTGATGATGTTCAGAGGATGGTTTTCCATCCTAAGATGATTGTTATTTGCCATTATGTAACGTTTACCGAATGATCTGTCAAAAACGCTATGGATGTACTCAGGATGCTGCCAGTTTTGTTACAAAGTCTTCATTAGGAATGTGAGTCATGCCCCATGTAGCACCCAGCATGTCATTACAAGCTTAAACAATAAAAGTTTTTGTAGCATGTCATGAAGATTCAGCTATTGCGGGTATTTTCTGAATTCTGTAGGACTTCTATGAGATTGACTAGCCCAGAGACAGTAAAAATCACCCGTTCTTGTGAAAACTTAGTAACTGATTTTTCCTACATCCCATGACCATTAAGACCATTAGACTCTCATTTACATCTCATTTTAAGATTCTCCATTGAAAGATAGTGCTCTCAATGCCTTCCAGAATCATAAAACTGATTCCTGGATACTTGGCCATAATTATGGTAAACAAGATAAAATGCAGAATACCTAAAAAGGTGTCACCTTATTTGCCTTAGAACTAGACCTTAAAGAGAACTTCATAAGTAATAAACCATTAAAACAATGGTAATTTCCCAAACTAAGAAAAGGAAGACTCAGAAAAATGAAATATAAAAAGGGCTAATAATGTGCCAGAGCAAATTAATTGAAAATTACAAATGAACTCTGATGGACTTTTTGGGCATTATTAGATGAATTTAACAATGGTATTGCAGGATGGTTTTCACTTCTTTATCTCTTACTATATGCATCCATCAGCTTTTTCAGCATTCTCTATATTCAAAGAATGTAAAAAAACTCTTATATGTTGTGCTATTAAATCATCTCTGCAGACTGTTTTGCTAATACTGGCAGACTGAAGAAAATAAATCCATCCGAAATAAGAAACAGAAATGCATCTCTTCATAAAGTTGCCTTAAAACTTCCTCTTTTTTCTCATATGGAAAACCTTTGCTATCGTAGAAATAATAGTATCTAAGAGTGTTAGTATTCTTACTTATGATGATGAATGTTAACTCCATTTTTCATCTTTTGTCCCATTAGTTAGTTTTAACTTTTAATATCTAGTTGTACATTTAAACTATCATTATTACTTGTTGTATAACTTTAAAAGTCATGGCAGAAGTATTTTGGAAGGGTTTCCTTTTCACCTGCAGAATAATCTAACTAACTTTCTTTCTCTTTAGCTATCAGGTGTTTTACTTTTGGCATAAATGACGGGCAGGTTCTTCTTCTACTCATCCATTGTGGGTGTTTTCATAGAACTCAAAACAGTTTTATTCTTAGAGCAGCTAATCTCTGTGTCTTTTCTGCATGTTTCAAACTACTAGACACTTTCTCCTGCTCTTTTTCCATCACTAGATACTCTGTTCCATTTGCTGCATCCATTTATGCATGATTTTGGACTTGGAAGAAGTGATAAATGCTGTCTCCTCTTTATCACTCAGCTCTTAAGTTGTTCTGACAGCAGAAAGTGCTGTTCCAGTTAGAGCAGGTTCATTAGGTCATCAGAAAGCATTATCAGGAGCACCTTTTCACTTGCAGCCTTACTGCACTAAATGCTGTTGCATCACATGATTGCATTTATTAATTGGTCTAAGGCAGCATCCACCAGAGCTTGTAATAACACATAGGAGTATTATGTCAGAGTGGATGTTGAAATTATTACCTCTCATTTGCAAGTCAATGAAACTGTCATTTTTTCCTTGCAGTTCTGCCTCTTTTTGCCATATGTTCTCCTTAATACAAGCAGTTGGGCAGCGCTTTTAGTATCACTCATTCACCTCATCTCTTGCTTCTGTTGCTCACTGTGGAGCAGACTTTCTGCAGCTACAGCCCCTTGATGGCTGCCTATGACTGATTTCCCTTTTTGTTTTCCCTAATGAAGGAAGTTCACCAGCAACGTAGGGTTCACCATTATGCAGTTCATATTTTTTGTTATATTTGTACAATTTGCAGCTGTAGTTGAATGTTATATAAATGATTAATTAGCAGTTATTACTGTTTTACATTTCCTAAGTACTGCACAAACTAACTAATCAAGCAGTCAATAAACGAATTAAGCAAAAAACAGCTTACAGTTACAGGAGTTGTGTTTTCTCTTTGATGTTCTCTTGCATACTGTTATGCTGTGAAGTCTATCAAAAAAAACTATGTATAAAAATTCTCCTCATCAGGTGACTTTTTTTTCAATTTTGTCACAGTAAAATATAATTGAAAACCAGTCCTTGCGTAGTTAGATGTAATAAACCTGATTACATTGTGTAGGTTTTTAAAAAGCTCTTTACTTCAGCCAATGTTCCTGTTCAGATCAACAGCAATATTGGCAGCCAGTGTGAGCAGCAATAGGCCAGTAGCAAACTCTTGGGGCTAATGTAACACATGCATGTTTCCCTAAAATTGTCTTGATATGCCCTACTTATTAAAACAAAATAAAGAGAAAAATATTTGTAGGGTCAGCCTGGCAATATTGTCTGTCAATTTTTTTTTTTCAATAAAAAAGTAATAAATAATACATAGATAATAAAGATAAACTTTGACAATGTAATTCTTCATTTGCTTAGATGTGCATCAGGAACTTATGCTTGCCATAATTTATGCCTGAGACATATAAGGTTATTTTTCAGTCTTCTGAATCAAGCCCGTTGACAAGTTAGTTTGAACTTGCTTAGGTCTTTTGTTCTCTGCTTGACAAGAGAGAAAAATACATGGTTTACACTGATTAAAAAAAAAAAAAAAA
>VZTF01007556.1:606509-756069 GCA_013397755.1 Cnemophilus loriae | reverse complement strand
AAAAAAAAAAAAAGAGGCAATTTCTCTATCAACAAAAGGAATGCTTATCTGTGCAGGACATAATCCCTACTGTGCCTTTACTAACAAAGACAGTTCAGTTTGGTGGGAATTCATGCAGGAGTAAACTTTCCTCATTTTAGCACCCAGTACAGCGTGATGGAAACATAATGAATTTTCTGTTGACAGCTTTTTTTTCCACATCAAGTGTAACATCCAGAGCCTTGTTCAGGAGATTTGAAGGTTTGAGTACAGCGAATGGATGATGACTGAACATAAAAAATTGTGCACTGTATGCGAAAACCATTACCTAGCCAGATGTTTTAACCATGGAAACTTGCAGGGTAAGCCTCTGTCACATATACACAGGGATGTTAACTTTGGCTCCAAAGCAAGAGTGGAATGACCTGGACCATATGAAAGAAAAGAGAGAGAGACATTTTTTTTCCCCAGGAAATACTAAAGAGAAATAAATGTCCTCTTAAATATTTTGACGGACGGTCTGTTACACAGACTGACTCGTGTTACTAGAAATGTAACCTTTATGAAAAAGTATGATTAGATTATCAAAGTATCCCCCTATTTGCAGATTCCTAAAAGTGCTGCATGAGTAGAGTTCTTTACTATGCAGCACATTTTCAACCAACTGTGTAATTGAGAGTTTCTTCCTGCAACAGCTGGATGCCATTTTTTAACGTGTTCAGTATCAAAAACTGCTCAAATGCCTCATGATTGCTATTTAGGCTAGAAGCAGTTTTTCAGCATTTCAAAGCAAAGGGAATTTTGATGATTGCAGGAGTAGAATTTCATGCAATAAAATCATGAGCTGGACATGTTTAAAATTCACATGTAGGTTCTGGAAGATGTACTCTGAAATTGTCTACTTTTCACTGTGTACTAGGAGAAACAATAAACCTTGTGAGTTTTTTTATTGTCTTCTGCTGCCCATCATGCTATTTTGGGGAATAGAGAGATGAAAATTTAGAGTGGTTTAAAAGCACAGTAATTATTGAAGTGCTGCTGAGATATTTGCTGCTATACGTGTTCCCAAAAGGGAATTGATGCATTGTAAAAGCTGTGTGAGAAATATGGAGACCAAGGTAATTTGGGAAGGACTATTATATATTTCTGGAAATGTTACTGGGGGTACACAGGTTTTTAAACCTATGTTGTGTTGCAACCACTTTTATAATGTACAGATATTTCAGTTATAAATTTCATAGGATGTATAAGAGTATGTGAGAGAAAAAGATTGTAGTTGATTTGTTTGTAACATTTCACTTAACTATGCGGGTGCAATGCAGAGACTTCCATCATATATGTGGTGTGAATAAATATTTCTCTCTATACATATGTATCAAATGGTAAGGGGAACTGGATTCACGGGTCTCTATACAGTGCTTCACACTGAAATTATTTTATATATAATAATCATGGCCTAAAATCTCTTTCCTTCCTTCCTTCCTTCCTTCCTTCCTTCCTTCCTTCCTTCCTGTTAATATGCTGATGAATTTAATAAAACATTTTAATGCGTTTTGTTCCGTTGCTGATGCCATTAGCACAGTTGAAACTGGGCTGATAGTGTTTGCGTGCCATATGCCCAGTTGAGAGGTCTAGACACCTCTCATTCTTTGTGTCCCTCTTTGCCCAGCAGCTGCAAGTGCTGTTTGGGTTATTTGCTTGGCTCTTCCGCCACACTCAGTGTGAGGCAAGAGTTTCAGCTCACTGGAAGTATTTGTGCCAGCCAGATGGAAGCAAGGTGGCCTGAGGGATTACTGACAGGAGTAATGCAGCAACTGTAAGGGGTGAGCATGGCCATAGGTGTTGCCTGTGGCCTTCCTTTCCATGCTCCCTCACTTGTTGCAATCTGATTTTTTGCTTTTGCTCATCTCTGTACCACACTTGTTATTTTCAAGTTTTTTAAGTATTTCTGTTTAAAATGCATTCTTGGGGTGGTGGTGGATACAGAGAATTGTGGATTTATGATTTTCTTTTTTTTTTTTTTTTAATTTGCCTCTGTTTGTAGTTTTCTGCCTGCTTTAGAGCCAAATTCTTCATGCACATTGCATGAAAAATCTCACAGTGGGGCAGTCTTGGGTGAGGAGCTGTGGAAGCTTTTCCTTATTAAGAAACAGGTTTGGAAATATTAAGGCTTTATATAACTGATTCTTTCAGTTACAATGAAGAGCAAATTAAAACCATTTACCTCCAACTAGAATAGACTGCAGAACTTCCCACTGGTGCTGATGCAGGAACATTTAATAGAGAATATTTTATTCCTCCTGTGGATTGATGTTGAGGGAAAACCTGTGCTTGGGATTTTTCCTTTCTCTCATGTGCAGACTTATAACTCAGTTTCAAAAGCAATTAATATTTATAAGGTTGGGCTGAGAATAATACAACTGTGGTGAGACAGTGAAATGTCTGCCATTCATGCACTGCTGTATAGTGGTAAAAATACATATTTAAGTTTGAATTAATTAAATTGCATTTAATCCTTTTTCTGTGAGCTTGTAAACAGCAGGTCGTATCAATGCTAGTGTACATTGTTGGCAAGTGACATGTGCTGTCAGCATAATTTTAGACACATTTCATTTCTTGCATAGTACTTACTGCTAATACAGAACTTTAAACTTTTTCTCATTGGTGTGCCACCTGCTAAAATCAGGGTTTTCCAAGATATAAATTTTTTGTGCTTTGGATGCAGAAACAATGAAATGCTAATAGTGATTGTCTAGTGACTTCCAAAAGGACTGTAATTAAAAATCTCACTTTGCAGAGCCATTTAATTGGCGTTGATTTTAATCCTTCAGGTCAGCTTCTTTTCAGTTTAGAGTGAAGTACAGTCAAAAGACTGTGTCTTTATAATTGGTGGCAAATACAATCAGGCTAGAAGTGCTCATCTTCTCAGCCTGCCTTCCCCAGCAGGATGATGGAAGATATGAGCAGCTTATTATTGGCAACCTGGTGCTCCAGTTGTCTTGGGGAAAATAAGTGGTTTGCTCTGAATATGAACAAAATCTTAATGTGTTATTATTACTGTAGATCAGGAGCTGAGCTGTAGACATTGAAGTATTGCATTAATATTTGCTGTGCTTGGATTAGCTGAGTTGGCAGTGCATTTAAGTAGGGACTTGGGCTTTCTTATTATTTACTTAATTATATTTGTAATTTACTGTGGCTGAGTACTCAGCATGATTTTTAATTGTCTGAGGGAGACTCTTAATTTTACAAATGAGGTTCAATAAATGTTTGTGATATTGCGGTGTTGGCTTTATAGGAAGAAGACTGAGTTTTCTGCTCATTGCTAAGCTTTATGGTATTCTCATTACTACTACACTAGTGTGGTTGTAATTAAATTTTTAGAAGTTCATTTGCGTATGGTTACTAGGCAGTCCTAATTTCTGTAATTATTATTATTTTGCTATAATTTGGGTAGCAAATATATGAGGTTCCTGCCCAGTGCTTAAAAAGCAAAAAATTGTTAATGCTAATGGCTTAATATGCACTAAATAATCATCTGAAAGATGAAAGTTCTGAACATCAGAGGTTATGTGCCTTTTGTCACCCCATGTACTCACCCTCATTGAACGGGTTCAATATATATAAAGCCCCTGTAAGTACACCTTTGTAATGGAACAGATTTGGATTGTTAATGTAGGTCAGTGTCTTGATATTCTGTACAGAAAAATGGATACTCACGCACTTTCACTATGAATTACTTTTAAAAAATAAAAGAAGTGGTGAAAAAAGTAGTGGAAAAAAACCCCAGGTAAAAATTTCATCCATTTCCTTTACAGTATGTATTGTTAATTAAAAACGATGCATACAAGCAGAACCCCGTGAGAGTAAAGAAGCATCATGTAGAAGAGAAATCAAATGGTTTAGTAGGCGATAAAACACTTGAAGACCTGCCCTTCATTTCTTCATTGGAATTTGGTTTAATGATAATGGTCACACTGTGAATTGGTGTTCCACACAGGAATGGTACAGACATGATTAGAGTCTATTTCTCAGACTTACAGTTTCACAGAATAATTTACCTAGTAAGGAATTATAGGCAGTTATCAAGTTGTGGAGTGTCTTGGTCAACTGAGTGTTCAGTATCTCCCAGGACAGAAATGCCACAGCCTCCCTATGCACATGTACTTGGTTATTCTTTGTTCCTGTTCTTTGCCACACTTTTTTCCAGGTTTCTTTTTTAAAAAAAAATCTAGGTAAAAACACATAAAAAATTATAAAAATGAACATCAAAAGTATGTTTGTCCCATGCCCTGTTTCATGCATCAGAGATCAAAAGAAAGAATATATGAACATGGCAAACATATTCTCTTAGCCTCCTGATATCTCGAACAGCCGGTCTTTCTGGGCTAGATGTTTCTAAACATTTCTAGTTACCTAAATTGAGGGGATTTAATTTTCCCACGCTTTTCCTGACTTCTCTTGAAGGCAAGATTTGAAGTCCATGACCTCCTGTGGCAGGAGCTCCACAGCACAACTGCATGTTGCAGAAAGAGCCACCCCTCTTTGTTTGTTTATTCAGCTTTCTTTCTTTTTATGATGTGACTCTTAACCAGCTTGATTTAATGTCCTGTGGTTCTTGCATTGGGCAGAATGAGAAAAAAAAATATGAAAGAAATAACTTTGCTAGCCCTCTCCATACCAGTCATTATATTTTAATAATCTTCCATGATTCAATTTTCTCTTTTTTTATAGTGTTACCCTATTCATTTGTCCCTCATGCAGCAGTCATTCTGCACATTCCATCATCATCTTGCTCTTTTGTGAAACTTTTCTGGTTGTACCTCTCTGATTAAATAAAAAATAGGGAAAGTGGGCATAGACATGCACACATAAGAAGACCAAAAGAAAAACGGATATAGAATTAAAGAGATTTTAAAACTATTAAGCCAATGTTGATTAGTTTGGGCTATTGATGTGGATAGTACCATGTGTTTGTATGGAATGTGAAGCACACTAGTCCATGGCAATCTCTGAAAACTCTGTCATATATACTTACATGTTTGCAGAAAATTACTTTCAAATTTTATCTTTTTTACACTTCAGGCAGTGGCTTACAGTGTGCTTAACACTTGGGTGATGCAGGTGATACCTTTACATTGCCTGCCTTCAGTGTCTTTGTCATCACTAAATACATCTGACAAGTTAAAATCTCTCTTATCCAAGCGAATTCTGTCAGCTAAGAGAAACCCATCCGAGCCCAGCTTCTGCAAGGTTCTCAAGCAAATCTTCAAGCATGGGAGTTTCAATGGGTTCAGAGAAGTCCTTGCAACTCAAGGCTCCTCCTAAAGACCTGCAGGATTTGTTCCTTCAGAGATTTATCTCTTAAGCTCCCTAAGGAGATGTTATTAAAAAAAAAACACCTCAATCCAGTTGTTACAATTAAATATACCCTGTCAATTTTATACTTTCATGCAAAATCTGAAATGCTTATGATGTAGACAATATTGTAGGCAAATTAAAGCCTTCCACAAAAGAGATTCCGTCAACAGGAAATCTGTGCATTTCTGCAATAATTTAAAAGCAGTTTCTGGTCTGTACCTCCCTCTTGATCCCACTGCCAGTCTGATAGTTTTATCATCTCATTTTCCTGCTTGGAGCATATTTTCTTCTCCCACTTCTGACAAAAAAAACCCTGCAGAACCAACCAAGAAAGACCAACTGTAGAGAAAGAACTGGAAATTTAGTTTTTGAATTAAGAAGCAATACACTAAAGACAGTTATGTACCTCAAGGGAGAGGCAGGCCCTCAAAGCCAGCTCTACACAAAGTGCTGTCATTGGAGTACTAGTGGAATGTGTTTCTATCCTGCCATTAATGTCAGAGACTCTGAAGCAGTGTCAGAATTTAATTTGTCTTGGAATCAGGACTCACAGTAAATATAAAGACAGTAACAAAGAGGAGGCTGCAGCTGTCATCTGTTTGGCTGCTTTAGAGGTCAAGGAATTCCCAGTAAAAATCACCTCTTGTGTACAGAGGCTGCTTCAGTCCTCTTAGTGGTTATTTGAAAGAATTTCAGTCTAAATCTTGATATTTCACTAAGATGTGCATCCCGCTTCCAAAGGAATTCATTTATGGAAGATTTTTAGCCAGTGGGAAGTGGGATATCAGATTCTGATCAGGTTGGTTTCTTCTAGTTTTATGAGTTTGTAATATTTTCAAGTTATTTTTGCTCTGAAATTTTTTACTTGCTTTTTCTTTCAACTAACCCCCAATAGTTAACTGTGGTGTGGAAAAGTATTTCTTTGAATGAGCATCAAGAGAAAAAAATAACTTAAGAACACATCAAACAAGTAGTTGTAGTGATAAATCTTCAGTATAGTCCAAGGCTAGTATCAAAGCACCCTTACCTGTAAATTTTTTTTCTTTTAATATGCTTTACAGTGAAAGTTTGATTTGAGATGTTAACTGCATTTACAAGGCAAAATATTCACGCTTATTCTGGCTTGTACTTTCAAATTGTTCACGTGAAAAAAGACAGAATAAAATAGGCTAGACCTTTTGGTGATGAGAAACAAAACTTGAAATAGTGAGATGACTCAGAGAACAAATAAAGAACACAGAGGAAAGCCATTTATTTCTGTTAGCCTCAGTAAGCAGTACTGGAGAACTAAGAGGGAAAAACTTGTATATAATTTTCCTTACAAGAGAGAGAAAATGGCTTATAAATAAGTATTTTCAGTTTATTTAGATTTTAAAAATAATATATTTTAATGTGCAGTGACTTGCCATTGCAATTTTGTCCTACCCATCGAATGCTGGTGAGGGAAGCATCGTGTTTACAACTGAGTGGTTCAGGTTTTCTCACCATTCTCTACTTTTCCAGGCACAGGCAGCAGGATTCCATGGTGTTTATGTAGAGTGAGAAAAGGTTGCAGAAGGGAGTGAGTGGAGGAGAGGTGATCTTGCAGAGATCTACTGAGGCAATTGCATGTAACGAGTCTTTGTATCTTTCGGTAAAAGAACCAACAGACTCTTCATGCACTGTGCTTGGAGAGTAGAAAGTTTGAAATGGCACCACAAATGCAGCATTATGCAATCAAAATATTCTTTTTTTGTTACAGAAGGAGAGTGTGAAACCATGTGAAAACCTTGCCATGGAGAATTGTTATAAAACCTCTCAACATTGCTGTGATTTTTAATGGATACATAGATCCTTGCCATGTTAATAATTTTATCTTGTTTCAGGCTAGTAGCTCTAACTCCTGCACTTTGATTGTATTTCAGAACAGTCAAGCATCAAGTATTGGAACTGACATCTGCATTAAAGAGTGTGCAAAAAATCTCTTCCCTCTTTAACTATTGAAACAACTAAAATGGAAAACTGACTAAAGGAGGTGAGTCCTTTCCTCTGATCATTCTCCTTGATGTCTCTCTGCATTGCTTTTATTCATTTTACTCCAGATCTGCCTCCTGCAAAGGCAGGGAGCCAAATGATTGCAAACTGTCAACCACTTTAATGGAAATGAAAGTAGCCTAGAAAATTACACGTGATAACCCATCTCTGTACTTACCTAGTTATGCCGACCGAGGACTCTGTTAATATTGCGTGTCTTCGGATGTTGTGGTGAATGATTTTCACAAGACTCACGTGAATGTAAAAATGTAGCATATAAACTTAAATGTTGAGTACAGCCCCATAGAGCTAGATGTACCAGAGCAGTGGAGAGAGTGTAGGGAATGTAAGAGAAAGAACTGGTTTGGCCTAGAGGAATATAACAAAAAGGGGAGATCAGAGGGAAAAATTAAGTACAAAAGACAAGCATGGCGAGGAAGCATCTTGGAAGCAACATTGAAATGGCCTGGAAAAGCTCTGGTAGGGAAAGAACTTCCTTTTCCAGTTTCCACAGATATTTTTACTTGCTTTTTTCTGTTTGTTTTCGGGTTTTTTTTTTTTAACTAAGAGCTGACCTGATAGGACATACGGAAGATAAGCTGACCTCCAGCCTCTTGAACACAAATGGAATAGCAGTGAAATGTCTATATGTAGTGAACTCTTGGTATTTCCAAAAGCTAATCATACTGAGACAAATTAAAATCAGTTCCATATCCTGTTTCTTTATTACCACATGGCAGACTCAAAGTTACATGCACTAAAAACAGGGAGAGTTTTTACATCTTTTTTTAAATGGTGGTCATTCTTCTTATGATTTGATTAGATTTTAAAAGTAACTCTTAGAACTATGATATATTCAACTCATTACAGTTCAGTTACAAGCAATTTAATTGTAATGTTAAATTAATATGTTAATCACATAATTGGATATGGGTATTTTAGGTTATTTGGATATGATACTGTGCTTCAATTTGTAAATTTCCCTGAATGAAGCATGAGTTTAAGATACTGAATGAAACATTTTACATCTCAGGAATATTTTTTGTGTCACTCCAGAGTGATCTTTTTTCATTGCTTTCCATTGGCACGAAAAATTTCAGTGGATGCCTCACTTTAAAAGTATAATTTCTTACAATTAGAATGTTGTCTAATTATCCAGCAGTAAAAATCACTTTGTATTTTAGTAAATTTACATTAAGAGGAGAAAATAGCAGAGTGCTGAAACATTTCCATAGCCATAAAACTGTATCCATGATGAATTATTATACATGACATATATATATAGATATACAGATATAGATAGATAGATAGAGATAGATAGATATGATTCTGCATGTTACATATGTAGTATGCATATGTATTTATACACCGCAAGTATATATTTCTGAGGTACATACACACAACAAAAAGAGGTAAATTTTCTTTGCAGAATAGGACTTTGAACTAGTGTGTATCTTCTGACGATGTGAAACAGATCAGTTCTGCTAACTTTGCCTCAGTTTGGCCTTCTGTAGCACTCTAAAACTTTATTGAAAAGGTGACGTAAGGTTTGCAGCGGTGTGATTTTTCCCAAGCAAAAGTTGGATTTTTAACTTAGGAATTTGTTTTTCGCAGAAATAGATTTGCTTATCACTTACATATATTTATATGCATTTTCATGCACACAAAAAAAACCCCATCCTATCCCCTCAGCTCCTGGTAGCTTGGGTAAAAGAAAACATTATGTCATTGAAGAAGGTATTTTAATTACTGATACATTTATTAGAAAGAACAGCGTGTGGTCCACTTATTTTCATCAGGAATATATCGACAATATCACTTGAGAGCTGGACTCCATGGTCCTTGTGGGTCCCTTCCAACTCAGAATATTCTTTGATTCTGTGAATATAATGGTACTCTTTTGTTGGGAATTTTGTTCAAGGGAAATGCAGATAGAACTTAAAGATGCCATTAAATCAAGATATGTTTATCATCAGGGAGAAGATGACTAGGCTTTGAAAAAGTCAGATAAAGAGAATCTATATGAAATGTGTTAGGGATGTGGATGAAATTGAACTTTAATGAGACCAAACAAACGGAATATAATTGATCTTCTACAGTGAGAATGTATGGAAGTAATTTAAACCTTAAGCTCCTCTTGTCTTACTGGGAGACAGGATAGCGGATGTTTTGTATGATCTAATTATGCAGAAGTCTCAGGCTCTGCAAAATATTATTCCTTAGGGGAGAAAGGGACAAGACAAAGAGAACAAATTACCAGTTAAAAGATATGATGACCTTTGATGCAGTACAAGGGGAAGCATAAGGCATTTTACTAACAACCCTGGTGTGAAAGTAACAGCTGCAATCAGAAAAATTAGAAAACTGCCTCAGGTAAAGTACACTGAGAAGGCAGAAAAGCTTGGATGAGGCAAAGGTACTGCAATCAAATATAAAGAAAAAAAACAGATTTCAAGTGCAAAATGAAAAAATTGATTATGACTTGCTTGGGGTATTTTAAAGAAAAATTTAGGCAGGACTTCTTATAATAGCTTAATAGCAATTCCCTGAGCAGTTATAGAAAGCCTATGAATCAGAGAAAAGAAACTAAACTGACTGTGAGATAGACAAGTGATTTGTCTGTCTATTAGATAAAAAAAGACATTTCAAATCAAAATTCAAATTTTATATATTCCTACTTCCTTCTCTACTTATGGGCAAACCAAACATCAAAATTAAAGACAGGGACAACTCCCTTAAGCATTTTTGCATCCAGAGCAAGTTGGAAGTCCAGGGAATATCCATAATGTTTTGGAATGAACTGGATACTGAAATCTCCTGGATGCTTATTATCTTTGAATATCTTAGTAGCAACAATAATTCCATAAGTCTGACAAATTATCTGTGTAGGCATAAGGGAAAATGGAGATACAAAACCATAGAATCACAGAATGGCTTTGGTTGAAAAGGACCTTAAAGATCATTAAGTTCCAACACCTATTATAAACGTGAAGAGAAGATCAAAAACTGCAGATAGAGAGGTGCTGGGATACAGAGTCAAATATGGAATCAAAAGCTTCATTACTATTATAAGTAAGGAAATGACCATTAACAGCTAAAAACTATAGAGGATTATCTTAGAGCAATAAAAAATTGTCATGAATTTGCCTACATGAGTTAAATATGTAAGTTGGAGGGGAAAAGAACAAATAAAGAGAAAGGTCAATATTTGATATAGCTAAGGACACAGACATTTTTTTCTATGTCAGTCTGAAAAAAATGTCCCTTCACCACAGCTAGCAGAAATAGAAGATAATTCCCCACAGCTATAATCAATTTTGTATCAAAATTTATTTCAGAAATGGATCTTTGGTCTCCTGGTTTTTGCAGTTGGTGTCATCTAGATATTTATTGGCTGAATTCCAGACAAAGGTGTGGTCCTTCTTCCTATGACATCTAGACTAACCCTTCTTTTTGGTGGCAGATAGGCTATTGGTGGAGGAAATTGACCCAATTTGCCAGAAGACTCTATTTCCTACAGTTGGCCTTAACTTCTGTAAAAATAGAGAAATTTTGTAACATTCAGATCAGTTATTTTTTTACAGTCTTTAAAGCATTACTACATTACACCTGCAGGATTTAAACAGAGTAATAAAAAAATTGTCCCTATTTATTCTTTAATATAAACAATGTCAAGGTACTGAAAAAAATCATTTGTTTATTTTAAAATAATTATTGTTTATTTAAAATATTAATTTATCTATTTCATAGTATTTAAATAACAAAGTAAACAGGTTGATAAACTCAGATGAACAGTCTCAGGAAAAGAGAGATAAAGCAACTTCAAGACATCATTGCCTGATTCCTAGCCCATGTCCCATTGCCTTGATAAATATGACATTGTAGAAGATAGGTGAAGAAGTGAAGGTAAATTCTTAAGCATCTTGGTCTTTTTTATTTATTCCACCTCTTCTTCCTATTAATCCAATGGACTGCTAAATGATCCTTTCATTTTAAAATACCTGTCCTTGTGACCTTTTTTTCCTCAAGTGAAAGTCACAGCCAAAATAGAGCTGCACGTGAGGGCATGACTGTTGAGTGACATCCCTGAGGCAAGGACAGTGTTAGAGATAGGTAACATTCTTGTAAGGTCTCTAAGAAGAGGTCATCCCTTGCTCAGGAAACACCAGAATTATTCAACCTTCTTATGCTTTTCTATACTTTTCTTAAGGCATCTACTGCTGCTGTGGTTTATGCCAGTTGCTCAATGAGCCTTTGAATTTGCTCAGAATAGCTATTTTTGGATGTGCACGCTCCTGGAAGTGGATGCCTGTAAGAAGCTTTTATGGTGGGACAAAAAGTAATGACACCATTAACTCTGAGAAATGGAATATTTCTTGTATTGCCGTCATTCTCTTCCAGTAAGAGATTTCAAGTTGAGCACAGTGGGAAATCCAATTTACTCAAGAGGTATAAAATCATATTCCTGAAATAATTCACCACTGTTCGAAACAAACCGACTTGTGGAACTGGCACAGGTTTTAGGCTGCTGATGCAGGGAGAGATGCCTTTCTTTGGTTTGAATTGCACATCATAAGCAGACACAGGCACAATGATAAATATCTCACCATCTCCTGATGGCTTCATGCAATCAGGACTGCACATTTGTCCTCACAACGGAAAGGTTATAGGAAGCACATCTGTCCTTATATGGTCTTGCTTTGTATTTTTATATGATAATAACAACTACAGCAAAAACATAATAAAAAAATATGATTCAGATAATCCTCTTAGTTCAGGGTTGCAGGGATGGGACCAGCACTGTGCAAAATAAAAAGATAAATTTGTTCTTATGAGACAGTGGAAGTGTGGCCGAGGTAAGTTAGTAGCCTCTTCTGACTCCTTAGTTAATACAAAATTATGGTCTTCTGAAAGCTTTATTTTATATGAAACTCTGCCATATGGCTATTATTATATACTGTTGCTAGAATGTTTTATTTCTACTGTATAGTTTCTACTTACCTCTTGTTTTCCTGCCTTTCCCTGACAGCCCTTTCAGCTACAGTCTGCATGCTGCAGACACGGTTTAAAAAAGCTGTCTAATGGTTTGGGGAAGGGACAGTATAGTGGTGGGTCACAGTAGGGCCATGGGAAAGAATTCTAGTATTCAGGACTTGAATGCTGAACAGAGACCACGGTCATGTTTGGGTGTATTGATTGTGTTCTCAAGACCAAAGGTAAAAAACCCAGGGGAAATGGTTTAACAGAGTATAATTCATCAAGAACAAAATGTGTAATTATGTATATTATTGAAGCTTTCTGAAATGCCTTTGCTTTTAAAGCATGAATTTATCTGAGCACATTGATGAAGTTTAAGTAGGCTAGAAATTTCATCATACTGTTGTTATTTTAGAAATGAGGAGAAATATTTCAGTGTTACAAAATCAGCACAATGAAATAATTTGCACCTCGTTTTTGTAAGCTGCCTAGAAAGTTATTTCAACAACTAAAATTCAGATCTTGCAAATCCTGGAAATCAGGACAATTTCAAGGAGTGAAAGAAAATATAAAATCATCAAAAGCAAAGTATGGAAATAGTTCAGAAATTGGTGAAATGATAAATACTGAGGAGGGTAAGTTGCTTTAAAATTTTGGGTGAATTTGTATGTAAAACATCATTCTGTATGTCCTGTATTGATATAAACAAATGTTTTGCTTAAGAATTAGGCAGTGCAAGAATAAAGGAGCATAAAATGGGGATGTGATCCCATAAATCAAAATTCTGAAAAGGTATTTGAGGGCATGGTACATTACCAGCTGTAATGGGATTCTGCAGGTGGGAGGTCAAGGCGCTACTCAGGCTTACTAATACATGAAGGCCACCTTTCTGTTCCAAACATGGCCATGCCAGGACATACTTGGTTAACATACTCATGCTTGAAGAAGTTGCTGAAAATTGGAGAAACTTTGGGAGAACCTACAAGATTGGTTCAAATGACACTAAAAATAATAGCTGGTACAATTCAGTATTGAGGGAGGCAGTGGAGTTGGGAAACTTTTCTCTCTGTGGAAGGCAACAAAATATTGAGCTTCTGAGATTCATAAGTATGACAAAAAAGATCCAGTACACAGAAGTTAAACCTCAAAATGGAAGCAAAGTGCATAATTTTAAACAGAAGTAAATACACATTGGAGCAATTTACCAAGCACTGTTGCGGATTCTTGTAACTTAAAAGATTTCATTTGGAATTAAGTCTAGGATTGCTGAAGCAATTCAGGGAATGAGATGCTCAAACATCCTTGAAATGTACTCATTAAATTCTCCAAGATCTCTTGGGTTCCTCTAGAAATGCAGCAGAGCTAAAAGCAGTGTGCTGCATCTGATTTGCAAGTGGGACCTGATGGAATGCACTGTGAAGTACTATCAGACAGTTTCTGTAATGTTACACAGCAGGTTAGACTGCACTGTCCCAGTGGCCTCTTTTATTCAGAGAAAGTGTGTTTGTTTATTTGTATGTGAGAATAGCAAAAAAGTGCTCTGATCTAATACGAGCTACTTGAGATTGCTGTTGAAGTACTTACACCCTATCCGTTTAATAACATGACTGTGATTCACTCACGTTGCAGTGGAATGTTATTTCACCTCCATTCTGCTGCTGGTGGGGAAAAGATTGAAAGACCAGGCCTGTGTGCGGAGGTGGCATGGACATGGCAGCTAAGAAACAGCTTTGTGTCTCTTGGGCTTTCAGCAAATGATTTGATTGCCGAAGCAGAAATGGTCAGTCATGTTTCAGGACCTGCTCTGTGATCTGAGTTGACCAGAAGAGGCCCTGAAATATGACTAGGTAGGAATATTAGCTGAGCATTTCTGAGTTTTCTATAGTATTCTCTATATTCACTTCGGACCTTTGTCTCTCACCAGGAAAACTTGGATCTTAGATGAGTGTGTCTGGCTGCCTCAACTTTACGTTTGTGAGAGTTACATTGAATTAGAGGCTGTATCAACATGTTAAGCATCCAGTCACGCACCAGTACAGGCAGTAATTTTGCTGTCACTGGACACTGCAGTCCTGACTGTAGAAATTATCTATTTTCTTTCTTTTTTACGCTTCACTTCTCAGGGTCTGCATGGCTGGAATACATCTGTCCTGTAAACTGGATCTGTTATCAGTACAAGTATTACTTGCAAGCCAATTTTCTAGTATTACTTTTAAGATATATTATCTGAAATAGGATGGTCGCAGAGAGCAAAGTTAAGCTCACCCATGAGTGAGGAAGATCACCGTGTTCCTTGAATCAGAGCTGAATTCTATCCTGAGGTTTTTTTACTCACAAAGCTGAGTTTTATGGGACTCCAGAAATCCAAATTCTATCTGATAAACACTATTTAAGTACAGAGTAATAACTTAAAATATTGAGGGCTTTTTCCTTACTCTCTTTCTTTTAACAACATGGAAACAATTAATGTAGAAAAATAAGTAGTCTGCTTATGCTTATTAACACTTAATGAAATTAAAGCTTGTGTGTCCTTCTTAAAAGTTTTTTAAACTTACCTTTTGTTGTATAGGAAAACAGGCCTATATCAGCCCAGTGTCACAAACCCAGAATATAAATGGATATAATTTGTATAAAAGTAAATTGAGTTGAATATGAAATACAAAGATAAATGTTTATGTAGTGGTTAATATTTCATAGATATTTTGGAAATCTGTTTATCCAAGACATCAGTAAGACAACAGGGCTATAATGCTGTTCAGGCTGTATTGGTATATAAAACCTATTTGTCATCTTTATGAAATACATATCATTACCAGAATACAAATCTTACAGATGAGATTGCTGCATTTCTCATCCTTAACATGTAGATCTTCCATGTGATCTATGAAGTCCAATATGGGGATAAAGTGGTATGTACTTTAGACAAATTACTGATGGCAACTGCTGTGTGTCTTTGCACAGCTTATCATGGTTCAAAATAAAAAGCATTTATTGTGATATGCAATGAGGGAAGAAAAATTGAGATTAAGCCAATTTTAAAATACATTACATTTTGAAGATCAAGATTCTAGGCAGGTACTTGAGGTGAAAGTGCCCAGTGTCCAAGAATTGGATTCATTTTTGTTAGTGAGTGAGAAAATGAAAGTGCAATGTTAGCAGATTGGGATTTTTGGTTTCTGTAAGTAGGCAAGTAATAATGTAGTATAAGTGATCCAAAAAGTAATATATGTCCTTGTTAACATCAATAGCTTCATAATGCAGCTATTTAAATGATATACTCTAATTTGCTCCTCTGCCTCAGAGAAATGTTGTGCTTTCCTATAAGGCTGTCATGACTTTAGCTTCAGAGCACTGCAGGAAAATGCCCTCTGGTCTGGAGAGTGCACTGCTTTCTGATGGGTAGACCTTGTTAAAATTAGGTTTTTAACAGCAAAAATTGAGTTGTGCTGCTTTCTGATAAACTAAGTAAGTTCACTTATTGATTTGACCAAATGAGTTTGAGAAATGCTTGCACAGAAAGTAATTGTTATATCCCATTTCTTTACATTACATGATATATGCATGTTTATGCATATATGTATAACTAGTTTCCCCAAGCATTTTGTAAAAATAACAAATAAATGTAATTTTTCTATCTATGAAATTTGAAAGTGTAAGT
Organism: Cnemophilus loriae; assembly: GCA_013397755.1. Taxonomy (NCBI): domain Eukaryota; kingdom Metazoa; phylum Chordata; class Aves; order Passeriformes; family Corvidae; genus Cnemophilus; species Cnemophilus loriae. The sequence continues at coordinate 740,081 of VZTF01007556.1, read as the reverse complement.
CAGAAGCTGTGTTGGCTCATCTCAAGGAGATAAGGCAATACTGCGGTTCCAGGACGTACAAAATGGACTGGTTAGGTCAAAACATATTTTCTTTCATGTACAATGTGAAATCTGTCCAAAAGCAAAATAATGCTAGACAGGATTGAAGGCAGTCTGTATGATATCAAGAAAGATGTATCACCACTGGGTCGAAATGAGACTTGAACTACAGAGCTTCTTAGATGTAAGATCAGAAGCAATCCCATAAAGGAGGGATATATCTAAGCAACTTTGTTGGGGATGCAGGTATTTTAATTTACAGAAAATAAGCAGGATGTGATACTAAACTCAGCCCTTCTGTGCAGATGCCATTGGACCAATATAGGATCATTTCTAGTAGAAATTTGTAACAAGGATGAACTTTGTCCTGCAGCAAGATTTCTGATCTGGCTTTGACTCTTTGATATTTACTGACACCAGTCAGATCTCTTTCAGTGTCATGACAAGAGTTAGTGTCTTAGAGCAACAATAAGCAAAGAAGCCCGTGCTGTGAGCAAAGCACGATGCACCAGATGTAACAGGGCATACATAGTTTCAGGAATTACCTTATTCGAGAGCATCTGTTCTACGTTTAGACAAATTAATACCTTGAGGCTGTTTGGATAGCGAATTGACCTCTTGTCAAGATGTCAATAGCCTGGCTATCTGAGAAAACAGAAAATAATTGCTGCATCCAATATTCTTCTATTACAAGAATTTATTCATCCCGAACTGCCTGACAACTATAGCATTCAACGACACAGTGAGTTTTTTTATTTTCAGTTACTAATCTTTACTGCACATGATACTGTGTAAGGTTGTGTGTGTGTAGTGTGTCTTCTCTGAGTAATTGGTTATCTGTCAGGGAACAAGAAAAAAAGATCAATAATACCAATAATTTTTAGCTCTTAAATTCTGAATTAAATGTTTCTTATATTAAGCACGTCATTGTATATACAGCTCTGTATGGGTATTCTATTTTGATTGCATTTACTTTCTCAGTGGTTTCCTTATCTTTAAAGAAATTGATCACAGGACCATAGCATTGTTTAGGTTTCAAAAGATCATTGACCCTGACTATTAACTCAGCACTACCAAGTCCACCTCTAAACCACGTCCCTGAGTGCCGCATCCACACATCTTTTAAAAACCTCCAGGACTGGGGACTCAACTGCTTCCCCAGGAGCCTGTACCAGTGCTTGACAATCCTTTTCATGAAGAAATTTTTCCTATTATCCAATCTAAACTTCCCCTGGCACAACCTGAGACAATTTCCTCTGGTCATGTCACATGCAACTTAGGAGAAGAGACTGATTCTCACCTCATTACAACCTCCTTTCAGGTACTTATAAAGAGCAAGGAGGTCTGGCCTGAACCTCCTTTTCTCCAGGCTAAAGTCCTCCAGCTCCCTTAGCTGTTCTCATAAGACCTGTGCTCCAGACCCTTCACCAGCTCTGTTGCCCTTCTCCAGACACACTCCAGCACCTCAGTGTCTTTCTTGTAGTGAGGGGCCTGGAACTGAACACAGGATTCAAAATGCGGCCTCACAGGTGCTGAGTACAGGAGTGTGATCCCCTCCCTAGTCCTGCTGGGTACACTATTTCTGATACAATCCAAGATTCTTGGCCACCTGGCCACACACACTGACTCATGTTCAGCTGCTGTCCATCAGCACCACCAGATCCTTTTCCACCAGGCAGCCTTCCAGCTGCCCTGCCCCACGCCTGTAGCATTGCATGGGATTGTTGTGACCCAAGTGCTGAGTCTGGCACTTTGCCTTGTTGAACCTCATCCTATTGGCCTCAGCCCATCAATCCAGCCTGTCTAGATCCCTCTGCAGAGCCTTCCTGCCCTCCAGCATATCAACACTCCCGCCTAACTTCTTGTCATCTCCAGACTAACTGAGGGTGCACTCGGTCACCTTGTTCAGATCATTGATAAAAATATTAAACAGGACTGGCCCCAACACAGAGCCTGGGAGACCAACCTATTCTCTTCCTCCAAAGCTCTACCACTTAAAGCAGGAGTTCCTCCACCTGGGTGCACCTCCCAGTGTGCTGAGAGCAGGGCACAGCCCTGCAGCTGGCACCGGGATGGCAGCTTGGTCTCACCAGAGCTCCGTCTGGGCAGCTGCACTAGCCCTTCCTGCGTGCCCTTCCAGACTGATTACTTTCTGAAAACACATACCTGGCATAAACTGAATTATCTGGTTTCAGCTTAGATTAAGTACTTGATTTGTAATTACAATCCAAATGGTAAAACAAATTGAGAATGACAAATGCAGTTTATTGAATCAGTAGACAACTGCCTTCCTGTTCTGTCTCCAGTGCAGTTCCATTTGATTTACTAATTATATGCAAACTATCATTACGTTGTGGTTCTTCATAACAATTTTGGTATTTCATCAGAGATCCTTCTTGGTTAGAATGACTGAAATAGATTGGTGGAGTAATTTATATTGTTACAGTTACTGATAATTTCTATTGCTACACAGTCTATCAGACTGTTCATTTCATATATGTTTGAGAAAAAAAAACCTATTTATTTTCTGTGAGGAAATCTTGAATAAATTTAAAGCTTTGATTTTTACCAAGATATGATATGGTATTCTTTTTTAACTTTACCAAATGCGTTCTGCTGAGCAGCTGGACCTCTGTGCAGAAGGAGCAAAAATTCCTGACTTTGAAATATTACTAGTGTTGGTTACCCTTCTAAATGCATACTATTATCTTATGGTCTTATTCATAGCTATAGCAGTACTAAAACAAGGGAAGATATATGAGGCATGAATGATGTGTTGTCTTCTTACATGGAAAGAGAATGCAAATTTCTGGCCTATTATTCAAACTTGAATTATTTATATCTCAAATATTATTCTGGCAAATCCTGATTAAACTTAGATGAATTCTCTTAATCTCTTCAACAGTTTGCCCTGCAGTTTTTTGTAATCCTCCTGACTCCCCCAAAATCTATGAAAGTTGGGACTTCCATATACAGGACTGAATAAATATTATTTAGATCCCTAAATCTTTGTAGCTGTATTGATACATATTTCTTTTTTAATCATAAAAGAAATCTTATTATAGCTAGGAAAATAAGGTATTATTTTGGTGCAGAACCTGTTTAAGTGGTAATTATAAAAAGTCAGCAATAACACAATAAAAAAATCTGATTCAGATAATGTTTTTAGTTCAGTGTTGAAGGTATGAAACCTGCACCATGCAAAATAAAAAGATAAATTTACCCTTACACAATAGTGAAATTCTGACCAAGGTACCTTAGTAATGTCTTCCAACTCATTCATTGGTAAGCATACAAAGTAGTTACACTTTCGAGTGCAGGGAGTATTGTGAGGGTCCTGAAAGTGGATGGTTCTCCAAGGGGACGTGTACTGTTTGTGTCAATTTTAGAGGGACAATAGGTGTCTCAGTAAGGCACTTTTGTTGCAGGTGACAAAGCTTGAGTGATCAGTGTCTCTGCTATCGGATAAGACGGGAGTCTGCAGTGTTTGAAACACCTCTGGGAAATGAGAAAACTTATGGCCTACTAACAGCCTTTAATTGCTTGCACCAATGCCATTAAATCCAGATGTTTGACGGGACTCACTCAGTTAATATCACGTTTCTGCTATTGCTGATTTCCGCTGGCATGCTTGTCTCTCATGCTGGACCGTGGGCTCGTGGTTGAGGAAGTCATTTATTTGATAAAACCAAAGAAAGCTTGCTCTACAGGGAGTGGGATTCAGTGGGACATCTATTGCTGAGTACCATTAATTCTCACCTGCCATCATCACTTAGCCCTCAAATAGATTGTGTCAACGCTAATGTTGCAATTTTTGTTTTCAGGTGTGATAGCTGACCTTCTGCTTGGGGGATAATGTAAAGGCTGGCAGAGATGTATACTCACTGGGCAGGGTGTTAACTCGGAAATTATTATTCTCTGGATAGCCAAGGATCATCTATTTATTTATGCATGAATGAGGATTAAATTGGGCTAGAAATGTAATTGATAAATCTTATTGCTTACTATAGCATATTGTTGTTTATGTCACAATTTAAATTATGGTATACGGAGAAATTGTAGTGATGGGTATCTAATAACCACACCTATTAATATTTTTCTTCAATGCATATAATGTTATCTTTTCCTATAAATGAGTTACCTTTTTTGTTAAAATGTGACCTATTGCTCCAATTCTGAAATGATGATTTAATATCAGTCACAAATTTATTTTGCTGCCTTATAAATGCTCTTTAATAAGTTTCATGGTTTAGTTTTCGTTCTCAATTCTTATTCTCAAATCCTTTCCACAAGTGGCATTAGTCAGGGTGCTAAGGATGCATATATCTCACCCAAGGTAACCCATTCAAAATTAGTGGTTTAGTCTAAGATAGTTTTCTGGGGTCTATATTAGGCTGTGGAAATAGCAGCAAAAAAGAATGTTTTTGACCAAATCCCTAAATGATGAGGACAGATTACCCTACTCTCACCTCTAGATGTGCCTCTCTCTCCAGCTCTGCAGGAATCACTGGCATAGGGCTGCGATCAGGTGACTGATTTTTTTAAACTTTTTTTTTTTTTAATGAATGGGAGTCTTTTAAATTACTGTTATTGAATAGTAGGCTGCTTTTTTGCAGAGCAGTTGAAATAAGAACATTTGGTTAAGCACAGAACTTTTTGGCTGTGTGTGGCTTTCCCATATGAGTTACAACATGTAATAGTTTCATCCACCTATTCTTGAATGAATGAAGAAATACAACAGCACAAGAATCCACCTGAAAGCAGTTTGTCTTGGTAAGAGATATTTGTCTTTCATTAACTTAGGTTGTTCTCAAAACATAAGTTAAAAAAGGCAATCAGATCTGCAGTATCAATGTTTTACACTGCGCATGTTCTTTAGAATAGAAATATTAAGAAAATTCCATTTTTTCACAGTCAGTTGTTATTCCTCAAAACCTTTTTTAGTCCATGCAAAGTACTAGAAGGCTTGTACTGCAATATGTGGTGCACATTTGCAAAATCTAGTTTGTGACATTAAATGACGACATGTAGAAAGTATTCTTCATATGTCTTCTTTCTCCTCCGTGTGGTTTAAACAAGGGGTTTTTCTTCATTGAGGTACCTCCCCAGTGTGTGTTTTTCTGCTTTTGGGAGGAGGAAAGTGTTTGGTAGGTATTTTACCTGTGTACTTTCCCCTTGGCCTGAAAGACCCCATTTACCTATCATGCTTCTGCTTTCCATCCTCCTTCATTTTCAGGAGCTAAGAAGTATGGTCTAAGTGCTACCATTCTCAGGAGAGCCTCCTTGAACTGTTTGTGTCTGGCAGCAAATAATTTTTTCTACTCTGTTTTCACTTCATCCCAGTAGGGATGATTCTTTCCCTAGAAAAGGATTATCTAGCTTATGAAATTTATCCTGTAGCCAGACCTAACAGCAAGAGAATCGCCTGTCCTGGATTATAGGGACAGGAGAAATGGGTTTGCAGAAGACCAGAGCTTTTGCCATTGCTTCAGCCTGTTACATAACAGAATTCAGGGTTGCCTTTTTATGGCAGAAAACAGATTTTAAGGGGAAACCCACATTTCCCGTTAAGCAAGAGAAAATTTTGTTATAATACAGGAGTAGCTGGACTTCAGCGGGTAAAAAGACTGACAGATCTTTCTTTAAAAATCCTTCTCCATAAAAGGCAATTTGCTATACAGAAGTGCAAGTCTGGCAGTTTTCTGAAGTGTAATGAACTGTTTCTTAACACATGATATTAATAGTCCTAAGAACCTGCAATGCAGAGTACACTCTTCCGGTCATCCGTAAGCATCCCTCTTTTAATTATTAAAATAAAATTATTCACAATTTCACCTTTTACATTACTGCTATGTAATCTCAGACTGAAAAAATGTTATGTGCATTTTCCGTAATATTTGTGTTTGCAGACCACTTTAACTTACAGTAGGAAATATTGGTACCAAATCTGTGATGTATTACTTGTTCTGAAAACTGCATAACTTGACAGAATATATTATTCAAACTACTGATGAAGTGGGATTGAAGTGCTTCACAGGCCTTGGAATGGATCTGGAAGGTGCTGGGTAGGAGGCTGTCCTGGGGTGTGAAGTTCACTCTGCTTGCATTTAGCAGATTCCTTTTTTTCTGGACATTCGTACTAGAAATACCAAGGTATGTGAACATGTCATAGCTCTATCTTGAAAAATATATTCTGTAGAGCTAGGATTTCATTATTAATATTTTATAATGGGATTTTTCTAATTGATGCTCTTTTCTCTCTCCATTATAGAGTAGAACCTATGTGAAAATGTACTAAAGCTGTTTTGTACTGTTAATCAATATAGAACAACTAATAATTTGGGCTGAAAAACTAAGACACCTCTGCAGTCTGTGCACAATTAATAGCTATTATAATTTTTGACCAACAATCCAAAATAACCTATTTATGCATGAATAAAGGTATCCTACTTTTTCGTTTTTAACTTGGTATTTGTTTTGTTTGTATGTATTTCATAACAACTCAAGCACAGATTGTTTTACAACCTCCTAACTGGCAGAAATGCAAGGAAAAAGGATTTATACATACTATCTAATGTATACCTGTAATGTATACAGGTGTGTTATGTGTAGTGTCCTATTTAGGTTGCAGTGCCTAATCTTTTCTAATCATTTTCTCCTCTCTGTTTTCCATATTATCACAGTTTGGATACCAAATGTCACACTTCTGCGACATGCAACCAGGCAACATGCCTGCAACTATATTTAGCCATTTCACAAGTCCCAAGCTAAGTGCATACTTAGAGAATGTGTCAAAAAAAAAAAAAAAAAAACGAAAAAGAAAAAGTGAAAATAATTACTGGATAACAACAGAGAATAAACTGAGTGAGGAGTAAAATTCACACAGAGTATTTTCATATCAATGTTATGTCATGTTAGGGATTAAATGCATGACCTTTAATGTTTGGCTGCACCATTCCTACAGAAGATAAGATTCTGCCTTTAACTGTTTCATGCCGTTACTGGTAGCCTTTGATGGTCTTTAAGGAATTAATTTGACAGTTTGATAATATTTGCTTGCAAAGTAAAGCCTTCTAGCAACTGTAAATGTAAATTCTAAGTAAATTGTTGTTGTTTTGTCAGTGTTTTTGGAAAGTCACAAATATTTAAAGGTACTGCTCTAATTTGCGGTAGATGTTTTGTAGACTTTTTATCAGGAATACATTATTGATCGAATGCATACAGTCTCGATACATTGCATGTTTCGAAAAAATTCTTCAGTTGAAATATCAGCTGTAATTCCTCGAGTTCTATCACTGTTCACTGACTTTTATTTTGCTTCTTAAATCATTTTCTCTGCAGTGGTTCTACCTAAAGAGACTATTAAAATTCAGAGTCATTGAATCATGCAGAGCAAGAATGTTTATGCATGTGTTATGCAAGTTAATAAGCAAGAAAGTTTATACAAGCAAAGACTGTCTTGTTTTATATGAATGTAGAAAGCTTTTTCAAAGCACAGCTCCTTTGTTTCCACTTCACAGTAGAATCTATGTTGCGATTAATCAGTTATGAAAGTATTAGGTAAAAACTTCTAAAAAGAGTGATTATTAATTAATAATATTGTTCTGCAACTTCAAATTACTATGCATTGGAAAATATAACCTGGAATACACAGTCAGTGAAAATAGAGCTGGAGGAGTGATACCATGCTGCTGTAGATTGAGAGATAGGAAAGTTCTGGAGAGGTAGGAAAGCTAAAAAAAAAGAAAATGTCTTGCCTCATTAACATGTTGTTTTATAACTTTTTTTCCTCAGTAGGCACTCAACTTTCGTTCATCTGAGAAGTGCATTGTTTGTCAAGTTTGATAGGTGGATTATACTAATATAAAATAATAGAATGTTAAGGGTTGGGAGGGACCTTAAAGATCATCTTGTCCCAACCCTCCCCTGCCATGGGCAGAGACACTTCTCACTAGAATTGTAGAACCAGAGAATCATAGAATGACTTGGTTTGGAAGAGACTCTAAAGATCATCTAGTTCCAAATCCCACCTTGCCATGGGCAGGGATGTCACCTGCTAGATCAGGTTGCCTGGGATCCCATCCAATCTGACCTTGAACACTTGGATAGGGTGCCCATAATTTTGGGCAGCCTCTTCTAGTGCCTCATTACATTCACAATGAAGAATTTCGTCCTAATATCTAATATAAATGTCCTTTGTTTTAGTTTAAAACCATACCCCTTGTTTTATCACCATCTCCTCCTTTTTTATGCCTCCTTTAAGTAATGGAACGTCACAATAATGTGTCCACGAAGCCTTCTCTTCTTCAGGCTGAACAACCCCAAGTCTCCCAGCCTGTCTTCATAGGAGAGGTGCTCCAGCCCTCCGATCATCTTTGTGACCTTCCTTTAGATCCTTTACAACAAGTACATGTCTTTCTTGTGCTGAAGACTCCAGGGCTGGATGCAGTACTTCAGTTGGGGTCTCACAAGATCGGAGTAGAGGGGCAGAATCATCTCCCTTGACTGCTGGCCAAGCTACTTTTGAAGCAGCCCAGGAGCTGACTGCAGTGGACTTTCTGAGCTGTGAGTGCACACTGTTGACTCATGTCCAGCTTTTCATCCACAAGACCCCCCAAGCCCTTTTCTGCAGGGCTGCTCTTGATGAGTTCTTCTCCCAGTCTGTGCTTGTGTCTGGGATTGCCCTGACCCGTGTGCAGGACCTTTCTCTTGGACTTTTTGAACTTCATGAGGTTCTTGTGGGCCCACTTCTCAAGCTTGTCCAAGTGCCCTGGGTGGCATCCCATCCTTCTGTTGTGCTAACCACACCACTCAGCTTGGTGCTGGCTGCAAACTTGCTAAGGGTGCACTCGATCCCACTGTCTGTGTCATTGAGGAAGATATTGAAGAGCATCAGTCCCAGGACAGAGCCCTGAGGGACACCACTCATCACTGGACTCCACCTGGACATAGAGCCATTGACCACAATTCCCTAGCTGCATCCATCCAGCCAATTCCCTATCCAGTGAATAGTCCACCCTTCAGATACGTGTCTCTCCAATTTGGAAATAAGGATGTCATGTGGCACCATCTCAAAGGCCTTACAGAAGGCTAGGTAGATGGCATCAATCAGTCTTCCCTTGCTGACCATTGCAGTCACTCCATCATAGAAGGCCACCGGGCTGGTCAAGCACAATTTGCCCTTAGTGAAGCCATGCTGGCTGACTTCAATTACCTCCTTGTTTTGCACGTGCTTTAGCATTGCTTCCCTGAGGATCTGCTCCATGATCTTCCCATGCACAGAGGTGAGGTTCACTGGCCTGTATTTACCTGGGTCTTCTTGTCTCTCCTTTTTAGAAACAGGAGTAATGTTTCCCTTTTTCCACTGACTGGGGAGTTTGCCTAACCACCATGACTTTTCAAACATAGTGGAGAGCGGCTTGGCTACATCAGCCTGTTCCTTCACAACCCCAGGATGCACTTATCAGGCCCCTTAGACTCGTAGATATTCAGTTTCATCAAGTACTCCCAAACCTGCTCTTCAGATACGGTGGGAAAGACTTCGCTCACCCAAGCCCTGCCTAGAAATTCAGGGACTTCAGAGACATAGGAAACCTGATGCCAGGGAGGGATAATCTCCATATCCATTGTCACCAGTTCTCCCTGCTCATTTATCAGAAGACACACTCTCCTTGGCTTTTCTTTTTTTGACCTATGTGTTATAGATTCCCTTCTCATATTCTTCACATCCCTTGCCAAGTCCATTCCATCTGTGCCGTAGCTTTTCTGATCCCATTCCTACACTTCTGAACCATATCCCTGTACTCTTCCCAGGTCATCTGCCACGGCTTCCTCTGGCTGTGCACTGCCTTCTTACTCAGTGTGAGCACCAAATCCTTGCTCAGTCATTTTGTTTTCCACCCTGCCTTGCTTGAATTTTTACACATCTAGATGGAGACCTCTTGTGCTCTAAGAACATGTGGACAGAGCAACTTGTTTGGAGTAATAAGTAAGGTTAGTTTAAATATATTAATACAATTTAGGTGGCAGTTATTCAATATAGTGCTTGCAAACTTGGAGACTCATCTTTGCAATCTGAAAACAGATTGAGATAGCCCATTTCCTAAAGAAAATCAGAGATTCTAGGATCTGGAAAAATGAGAAAACCACCCCAGATCCTCACGTAAAATGAGAATGGCAAGATTACAGCTAACGTAATGTGGTCTGAACATTGATTGACATAAGCCCTTGTCAGGAACATTTATTAAAATAAATAGTCAGTCTCCAAGGTTTAGGGCTTTCGTTGTCACCAAATGAAGAAAATTTGTTCTTACATAGCAATCCCTCTTTCTTAGGCCTTGTAAAAGCCCTGTGCTGACATTCTGCTAAGGCATGAATGTCATTTCATGTCAGCACAATTTTTTTTCTATACTTGGATGGCTTAAAATCAAAGAGTTAGTGAACGCCATGATTAATTTAGTGTGTATTTGCTATTTCTTGGAATGAAAATAAGTGTATGTCAGAAAGAAGGAAGAGGGTCTCTAAACATGTAAGAATTATGTGTATCTTAGTAATCTTAATGTTTTCACATTGTTTCTTAAAAAGGACCCTTGTGACAGTAGGTTACGTTAATCCCACAGTGCAAATATTTGGTTTGTTTCTGACTGAGAACTAGAAAAGCAAGGCTGAAAATGAAAGAAATAATTTTTAGAATTTACTGTAATTAAACACATTTTCTCATCTGAGAGTCACATAAAATTAGTGTATTTGTAGATGTCATCTTCATTAACTTCCAGGTTTGGTCTGGAAGCCTATGAATTTCAAGCAGTCTGCCCCAGAAAAAAAATGTTCACTGAAATACATAAAAATAACTTTGGGTTAAATATTAAATGTGCAGTAAAATGATTGAAGCCTAACTCAAAATGGGGTATTGGCACATTTTCTATCTAAAAAACACTGTTACAATGGCAGCATTGTGAATCCATAGATTATTTTTTTTTTAAATAATTGTATTTGTAGTGAGGATCTTAAATTTGAGCATTGAGAATTGTCATCTGGTTGCTCAGCTACTGGGATGTCTTGCATCCTACATAAGAAAAAACATTGAGGTTCTGGAGTGTGTCCAAAGAACAGCAAAGCTGTGAAGGGTCTGGAGCACAAGTCTCATGAGGAGTGACTGTGGGAAGTGGGGTTGTTTAACCTGGAGGAAGGAAGGGTCAGGGGAGACCTTATTGCTCTCTACAACTACCTGAAAGAAGGCCCTAGAGAGCTGGAAGTTGGTCTCTTCTCCAAGGTAACAAGGGACAGGACAAGAGGAAATGGCTTCAAGTTGTGCCAGGGGAGGTTTAGATCAGATTTTAGGAAAAACTTCTTCACCAGAAGGGTTGTCAAGCAGTGTAACAGGCTCCTCAGGGAATGGTTGAGTCTTCATCCCTGGAACTGTTTAAAAGGTGTGTAAATACGGCACTTGGGGACGTGTTTGATGGTGGACTTGGCAGTTCTAATGGTTGGACTTGACAGTCTTTTCCAACCTAAATGATTCTAAGATTCTATGATTTCGGAAACTGTGTTCCAAGTAACTTCTCCCATATGGAAGTGGGAATCTGCATTAGCACTTTAGGGGAAGCAATGTCTCGGGCCAGAACCCTTTGTCTATTGTTATTAACATAAACACTTCTTTAACCATATAATGCAAAGAGCTGTTCCGTATTTCAAATCCTTTTAAACTATATGGGACCAAAATACAGCAGTAACTAATACAATATGTTTAAAAGGTAACAAATCTCTGATTTTTCATCTGCCAGGATCATTTGCTTCCTTCAGCGCATGGCAGTTCTGTCTCATTTCTCATTCTGACTTTATGTTTTCACTGGTCATCTTATTTGCTGCTGCCATAGCTGAAGTCAAGCATGACCTAATTTTTCTCTGCCTTTCATGCACGCTTCAATAAATGTTAATTTTTACTCTTTTAAGGGTTTTCTTGTATTATCTTACACTGGGTTTTCTACTGCAGTTTACAAGAGGATAGTCGCTGCTAGATGATGTATCTGTATAATGTTTGGAGTGTTACATTTCATTTCATTCATTAATCTTACTCTTCTTTGCATTCCTCCTCAAAATTTACCTCTATCATAAAATACACTAACTTCTATCACATAAAACTTAGAGGGTTGCTTGGTTTCTCTTAAATCTGTAGTTTTTAAGGGCATTCATAAACTCTTTTTTCTTCTGTATCTTACCATCCTTGAGTCCAGAAGTGACTGAATTCGCTTGTTAGTAATGCCAATATTTTTCCAGGTTGCATTTTGTCTTTGAGCATCTTGTTCAGCTGCTGGAGGCTAAGAGCTTTGACAGTATGCAGAAGGACTGGGGTGGTGCTCTAAGAATCCTACATACTCCATACTGAATAGCTTTACAAAGTAATTTCTTCACTTTCTGTCCCTTTTAGTGCTATTACACTGTCACCATGTCCTTCAGTTTAAACATTCACCATTTTCAGGTGCACTCTCACCCTTGTTCAAAAAGCAGCAATCCTTTGACTACTCACTGAAGTTTTAGGAATGGAGCTTTGACTAGGGAGTTGAGGCAGTGCAACTCCAGTGAAGATGTGGAAAGGCAGGGAGTCAGATCAGTTTAGTTCTCCTGAACTCTTCTATAGGCAGCTGCTGCTACAAATGTGGAACAAAACCTCCTACATGCAAGCAGGCACTGACTCCCCTCTTCTGGTGCATGGTTTTGGATGCAAAGTTTTACAAAAGTGCTAGAGAGAGCCAATTCAGTTGTCATTTTCACTTACATAAAAATTCCATGAGACATCTTTAGTTGTTGTAGATCAAGGCTGAAGTCTGCAAACTTAGCAGGAAACTTTTTGGCCAAGTCCCTCAACCACAGCCTGTTTTTTGTAAGCCTGGCTGGCTGAGGGAAGTGAAAGCTGTTCAGTACCTATCCACTAGAGCTTGAGTTGGATGTTCCTTGTGATTGTAGAATTTATGAAGAAGGCCGTCTGGTCTTTACGGGTTCAATCTTATCTCCCTTGACACTGCCTTTTCTCTAATATAATAGGATTTAAATGTTTCATTGTAGCAGGGAAAAAAGCATGGCCATCAGACAGCACTGTAACCACTGCTCTCCTTGTCCATGCAGTTATACTGTTGACCTGGCACAAATGACATGAATTTTAAACTGCAATGAGAAACACTTTTATAAATAGTCATGAAAACCTTTTAAATACTATGAGTGGTTTTGTGCTTGCTTTTGAGATGCTTAACCAGTACAGGTGTCAGAAATGGTAGAGAAAAAGACGAACTAAGGAAGCAAAAAAAAATTATTGGTTTAAGTATTCTGGTTTCGAAACACAAAACTGAAAACCACTTTGATTTCATTTTATTTTGTTTTGGAATTAAAGACCAAAAAATTGATCTAAATTACAAATTCTATGAGAATTTAAAAATACTCTGATATCTGATTTTTTACTGCCTCTGCCTTTGCTCTTTACATATGTATTTCTTTTCATTCCTAAACAATAAAAAAAAAAAATCCCTGTGTGGTGAAATAGTGCTGAATATTAAGTGAATTGAGCGTCACATCTGGTACTCATAAGCTACAGTATGAGAAGCCATGCTGGGGCCCAGGGGATGGATCCTACCTCCTCATTACCCTTCCTGTCTGAAAATCTAAGCTATGGTAGCAGATCTACCCAGACCTTGTTTGTGGTGGCTGCCCTCTACCTGCCTCCATCCACACCTGTGGTAGGTTCTTTGTCCTGGTATGCCCAAACCAGATGAAAATTAGTATTGCATGGGGCTGAAGCTCAGCTTTTTGGAGAAGGAGCACTTTAGAGTGTCCTGTTGTCTGCTTTGCTCTCATCAGTCTGAATGAGCTCTGGGAGAGTCAGCTTGCCTTTGCTCAGCAAGTAACATCAAAGTGAAACGCTTGGAGTTTGACTGAAGGAAATGCCGCAGAAGAGCCCCGGTAAGTGTTCTTATAGAGCACTGATGCCATGTCCTGATGAAAATGAGTATTGTGCTCCCCTGCCTGCAACAATGTGTTCAGAAGGCAAAGGGAAACCCTTCTCAGACCCAGAGTTTCCTCAGACCCAAAGCTTTCTGGAAAGCATGTACGCTCTCCTAGCATTAGAAGTAGCTGCTTGTGTCTATGACACAGCACCATTACTTGTCCTTGAAGTGTATAAAAGTCAACTGTTCTTAAATTAGAATCACAGAATCACAGAATGTTATGAGTTGGAAGAGACCTTGAAGATCATCTAGTTCTACCCCACCTGCCATGGACAGAGACATCTTCCACTGGACCAGGCTGCGCAAAGCTGCTGCTGCCAAATTAGTGGCAGCATTTTGTCTCTGAAGGATTTCGCAAGATTTTTTCTGTCATATTTGCAGTGTAAACATTTCTTGAGGCATTTTTTTCTTTGAGCCAGGGCACATTCCTACTAATAAGCAGTGCAGGTGGTGTGACGGAGGTCCTGTCTTGTAGCTGTAAATTTTAATAAGGAACTCATCTCTTTATTTCCTCTGGTTCTCATTATGAAAATGAACTGCATTTCTTTCCATCAAGTCCTATAAACCTAAAGCTGTAGACAAATTTCATTTAGTTTAGAAAAATATGTAGCATAAGAACATGATCTGATGAAGTCCTGAATTTCATCCTTCCTCCATTCTTAAAATCTTTCATATCTTCTTGTCCTCTGTTATGGTATTTAAGTTACCAGTTTTGGAGGGATCAGTCTAGTATTTTAAGTCACTTTCACTTGAAAATATGCCCCTTATCATCACTTTGATAAATATTTTTCATGTCTTCATTTTTTATGTTAGGACTCTTACTTTCCCTTTTTATCTCTGTATGTTACCACATCTAAGAAATAGATAAAAAATACTTTATTTTGATATGTTTAAGGATCTTTAAGACAGTGGTCTGTATTGAGAGCTACAACAATGCATAGATTAATATCTATGCTACATATTTTGTCCTATGGGAACATCAGAGTAAAACGCTTTTGTTCTTACAGACAAAATAATTTTTTTTGAAGAGTCAGATTGGTCCTGTAGTTCTGGTCAATTGCACCTTATTCCCCAAGCTGCTGTTGATGTGAATGGTAGCAAATATTGTATTACCTGTGTTAGTGTCATTTTCATCCTGAATCAATGTATCTATGCAGTTATGCATTTGTAGAAAGCTCATAGCAGAATGTACTACAAAGTTTGTCAAAGCAAACCACTTTCTTGCATTCTTTTTTTTTCCTGCAGCAGCTAATGCAGCTTTTATTCTCTTCAAAGTAGTGCATCATAACCCTCCCAGAGGGTTTATTTTTTATGATTTTGAAATCCAGAGTTTAGTACCCCAGTTAGGGTCAGGTGCTTGGAGGTGAGAAACATTCATAATTTTTCACCTGTGTAAGAGTTCTGAATCTGCAAGTCCCTTCCAGAAAGCTTGTAACAGTATATATTCTCATGAGTGTTGTATGCTTCTGTTATGGATGGTAGTGCATGAGTTTATTGTTTCTAAGGGTATTCTAATGCACCCAAGTTGTATTTATACACAGAATATGTTTTGCATATCAGACAAAAAATATCCATATTTTAATGTTTGAAATCTTTGCTAGGAATTAGTTTCTAAAAATAAGCATTTTATAGACTACTTAATCAATCTTATGTAAAGAACGAGCAATTTGATCGTGTCTTCACTGTACTGCAGTTTTCCATATGACACACCCAGATTTCAAACCAATGATCCTGGTACGTTTTTGGGTTTTTTTAATAGGAGGTGTGATGAGGAAACTTCTGGGTGTACTATTTTAGCAGTGTCTTCATTACAAGACAAAAGATATTGAAGTATGAGTGAACAAAGATTTGATTAGATAATTATGATGGAACAAAACTGCCAGAATTGTGTGTTCTGCTTTGCTTGTGGGCTTTTCTATCAGCAGTTGAACAACAAATCTCAAAAGTGACAGAATTAAATGTTAGAAAAATAAGTTGAAATGAATTGTGTAGTCATAGCTGGTTTTCAGTGCCTGATAATTTGCTGCCTGATAGAAGTCAATCAACCAGTTTTCTGTTTTCCAAGGCTTTTTAAACCTAAGATCCTTGGATGCTCACTTCACAGACAACTCCAAGGAAGTCTAGGAAATAACACTAATAAATAATTGCTTCTTGTAGGAAGACTATTTACTATAGGAAGGACTGTACTCTCCTGATAAAGATTTGAAGCATGGAGCACCACTGAAAACCACGAGTCTAAAATGAGAAGGAAAAACAGAAAAATAAAAATATGCTGATTATTTATTTGTTTTTATCCATTTACTTTATGTGTGATTGTTTACTTTTTTTTATGCCTTCCTTCTAATGGAACACTCTATCTGAATCATACTTCATGTTCTGGAAAGTTCTGCTGCCTGATGGCAAAATTACTCAGGGAAGTACTTGGACCCTTGCCAAGCATCTTCTGCTTGGAGGTGAAATGGATTATGAGAGTCAACTATCACTTTAATAATCTTCTGTTTATTAGCAAAGAGGGTACAGAAAGCATATTTTTCTGAATGCAGGGAGAACAAACAGCAGGCAGTTTCCTTGCCTGAAATGCCATTGCTGCCTTTTCAGCCTTTCCTGTGTACCATGGGTTTATTTTTTTATCCTCTGTGTAAGGACGCTTGTGCAGTCACACTTCTCCCCTGGTTTCCTTCTGTCTGACCTTTGACTTTGTGTTGCTGGTGAATTTTGAAGGTACGGTTTCATGGTATGAGGTATTCTGTAAGAGAGTAGTTAAAGGAATTTCTGACCACTTCATCGTGCAGATCAAGTTGTTTTATTGCAACTGGAAGTTGACTTCACTATGGCAATCTGAGAGGAATAGGGTGGGTATGGTTGTCTTTAATGACACTGAATGGTTCAGTCTGATAGAACTGGAGCTTAGCATTGCTAAGAATATAACAACAGCGGCATCTTATCAGGTTAAAAGTCCATTTAGCTGCCTATGCCATGTCCTGTCTTCAGTCATGAGTAATAGCAGCTACCGCAGGAAAAATACAGATCTAGGGCAAAGCATGCAATGAGAGATATTGCTCCAAAATCTTGGGACATGACAAATCAGGACATCATGACACGTCTACAGCAGGGCATCTACAACTTCTATGCTCAACCTGTTCCACAGTCTCACCACCCTCATCATAAAAAATGTCTTCCTCATGTCCAATTTAAATTAACCATCTTTCAAACTGTTGACCTTTGTCCTGTCACTACAGGCCCTGCTGAACAACCACAATTGTCTCAGCAATTCTTCACAGAAGAGGTCAAAACTGTCTGTTTCAGGAGAGTCTGTGCTTAGGTATAGATTGTCCTTAGTATGCGTCAGCATTTTCCAGTGTATGTGAATTAGCCCTCAGATATCCTCACAGTTAGGTCTTACCGTTGCCTGGGCAGAAATGTTGTTTCATGTTAGTATTTCTAGTGAAGTTGCAGTTTCCTTTAAGTGTGGGACATGCAGTTGTGTTAAAAGCGTCTCAGGATTTCTTTCTGCTATTCTCCTCTGTCTTTAGCTTTTGCTTTTTCCATATTTGGCTTTCTATTCCCTGCAATTTTTCTGTCAACTGAAATGTGACCATATCTTAATTTCCTTGTGCTATACAAAAGACATATGTATATCTTCTTTCAGAAAGAAATGTTTTCTTGCATGAGTCTTGTTGACATTATCATCTGCTCCTTTTCAAAGCTGCCTAAAATGACACCAGAAGAGTACAGTCCAAGGGGTGCTTACCTGTTTCTTTAATTTTCTCCTTTGATCAGTAGGCTTAATAAATTAATATTTCTGATTCATCCTGAGTTCAAGTTCATCACTTTATTCTCAGAGATAAGGGTTTCAGTTTGTTACTTGTTTTGCTGAAGGACATGTAATTTATAAATTGAAAAGAGAACAAAATTCTTAGTAATAAATATTTATAAAATGCAACCTAAGAGAAAACAGAAAAAAATAACTGAAACTGAGAAACACTGAAATGTTTTAAAGCATCCCTTGTGAAACGCTAAAATGGCTCAAAGAGGGTTCTTTAATACAGTGATAAGAGTTTGAGTCTATGCTCTGTGCTATTTTTAGTGAATATTAGGTGGGTATTTGACTGCAGCAAAACCCTGTATTAGTATTGAGCTGTTGCAATTCACCTTTAATTCCTACAGAAACTGTAAATTGGTATGAGCCTGCAGTCTGATTTAAATGAAATTTTGACTCTACTTTTATTGTGCTTTATAAGAGTCACTAAAAGTATGGTGGAGGATCAAAATATATTATATATTTAGTGGCTGGAGGTAAAGCACGGCTACTGGTTCCATCTGTGAGGCTACAGAAAGAAGCATTCTGGTGTGTTATTTGATGATGTAACTTGTGTTTCCTTACACAAACAAAAGACTTGTGTAGCCTTAGGTTAAAATCAGGTGTTCATGAAGGCAGACAGAGCTGTGGGAAAACAATGTGAGTTCCATGTCCCACTCTTTTCCCTCATGCTCCCTGCAAGAAATTCAAGTTGGTTCACTAAATAATTACTCACTTGATTTGCAGAAAAAGCTGATACTTGAAAAAGCTTTGAAAGTATTAAGTAGCTTATTTTTTCCCTTTGGAGGAAGCTCCAAGTCTTCCATTTACTCATTTAATCTGTCATTCCACTGCACCCAAGGGCAAAGTGTCATTTCTGTATGCCTCAGTAATTTTGTATAGCACACAGCAAACAAACAAATATCAAGTGACTGAAGCCAAAGTAGATTTCATGCAGGAAGCTATGTTTCCTTTTCTTGCCATACATTTTTAATAGAGATTTTCCTGATTGTAAGATTGTAAGTAGACTTCTGCCCTGAAATTTATAAATGTGTTTATAATAGCAGTTGATACAAATCGTAGGTCAAAATATGTTCTCAGAATACACTGTTTTTTCATCAAATTACAGACAGTGGTTTCATAAATATCTGGATGCCATGAAGGAACTTTGTAGCAAATCACAACAATCTTCCATTTCACTTCTGAAAAATAGGATTTTAGATAATAATATCAGTAGTCAGTTGTTGTTTTAGAGCCTTGTACTACCCAGCATAATGCTACAGAATATCAAAAAGATAGCTTATAATTCACTCTTTTTGCTTAGCGGTTTTAAATTTAACTCAATAAGATAGTCCAGTATCTTGGTTATTTTAGAGGATTAAACCAGAGCTCTGAATCTGAGCTGGATAAGCCGTATTAACTGATGTCATGTTTCTGATAAGCAAAATGCTATGCTTTTTGACTAGAAGCTACAAAACATTTTCAAGGAAATAACAGAATGCCATAACATCCAAACTATTTCTTGGGAGATTTGTGATACTAAAATTATAGAGGTTTTTATTGAACTGGTGTGACCACTGGTAACACTAAAATGGCAAGAGAAATATGTAAGTTCATTTAAGAGAAGGAAATTACAGTAATTGAAAAGTATAAGTTATATATATCTTACTACACAAAAGATATAAACAAGTTTTCTGAGAAAGTCTAGTATCATCTAGAATACATAGTCCCTATTAAGTAGTGCCAGATTGTCTTCTCCTGACTCAGAAACATGACAACCATTTATTGATCCAGCATCATATTCTGATGAACAAAATGGATCTTTGTTGTGTCCTAAACATCCAAATTTGAAATCAGAAGAGAAATTGTACATTGCTATTACAACTTTTACCTAGTATACATAACTGAGCTTATCCTTCTACATAGCTGCTGTACTTAGGCAGAGTTAGAAAGTGAGCAAAACAAATTCTGGAGATGCATTTTTGGCAGCTGTTAACATTTATGGTGAGTTGAATTAAGATTGGTTTTGACTTACTGTGAAGAACTAGAGCAGTTTTGCAATTTAGAAACAAATTTAGTTTATGTTGTTTGAATTCTGCACTACTAGCTTTTTAAGATTATCTACTATTTGAAAAATCAAATTGCATAGTTATGGCCAAATTCCATTACATTACCTGATAATTAATCCAAACATTTATGTAAGTACTGAGAGCAAATACAATTCAAGCAACCTGAAATTTGCTTATTGTACAGTCAAGATTTCATCATCTTGGTGCCTAGAAGCTTGCCTCTAGTTACTTTTGCTGGGGGAGACATCTGATGAACATGATCTTTAATTAGTAGTATTCCTAAGCCATTTTTGCAGCTCTCAGAACTATTGCACCACTGCAGGTTTCTTTGTACCTGGCATAATTGCAGGCTTTACACTACACCATGATGCCCCTGTAAAAAGGTTTCCCCACCTGCTTTTCCAGCTGTAACCTTTTCATGGTTTTGTGAGCTACTAGCTTAATTTTCTGCAGCAGACTTTTCACATTTGTCTTCTCAAATAAACTTTTCCACTTTTAAGGATGATTGATTTTCACTCCATTCCACTGTATTTTTAAATGTCCTGGTTAGAGATGTCAGCCTAGAAACAGCTTTCACTTTACCTTTGATTTTGTGTTTACAGTACTTGCCACCTTAATTCTGCCTAGAAGAAATTAATTCGAGTAGGGCTTTATAAATACTGAAATGGCCTGTGCTGGCTCTTCCCATTGTAGGAGGTTCTGCCAATAAGGCAGTAATTCTGCTGCATATCAAGCACGAGCTATTGAGAGATTACTGTTCATTCATTTCAGTGAGAAAAGAAAAAAACCTGATGTTTTCAAGACCAAATTTACTTTTTGAGGTGGACAATCCAGAAAGCATAGACATTCAAAGCAGTAGTTTTAAAATAAAAGGTCACTGAGAATGTTGTGGCATGGTGTGACAGAATGGAGAACAGGGTAAAAGGTGTTATAGGAAGGGATTAAAATACCTTCTTGTGTACATATACTGAGCCAGGAGGAGCAGTTGGAGAGGGGAAGGATCAGCATCAGTCATCCAGTTTGGATTACAAGATATATCTAGCTTGGAGATTATCGACGTCCGATTCCGATTGTATTCCAAGCTACAGTTTTTCCTCAGAAATGAATCCTTTGGGGAATTAAAGGCTGCACGGATCCCGTTTTTCAAGACTTTTCATTCAATATGTTGTTTACAAATCTTGCAGCAAGTGGTAGCTTAGTTTCTTCTTGCAATCATTTCTTTATATAAGAACATATTTATAAGAAAAAATAAGCAACTAGGTTTTTCACACAGGTTATTGCACACATCGTAATTTTACAAGACAATGGTGCTTGAGAAGTGCTACGTGATTTCTTCACCAGCAAACATTTGATGACCAAACAAAAGACAAAGATAGACTCTTATCACTTACCAGAAATGAAAATGAAAGCAGAAAAATGGCATAATGAGAACATTTGCATAAAAATGGCATAATGAAACATTTGCAGAATTTCTGTTACTTTGTTACAAAACTCTAAAAATTATTTTAATGTTTTGTAGATGTACATTCATGGCATATATCTGGACAAACAGCATTTAACATCAAAGTTTAGTCCAAAATGATGAAATTCTATTAGCTTAGCAATGTTTAGTGATAAATACAGTACTTGTTAGATGGGTTGGTCATGTCGCAATCAACATAAATAGCCAAACGCATAAAAGATGCTTCTGAATTCTCCATTTTCCAGTGGGTAGTGCCTAACAAAAGAAGAAAGAAGAGACATAAATTGATGCTGATCCAAGCAGAGGATGCAACCGGTGATCTTGAAATGTGTTTGATGGGCTAAATACAGTCATTGGGAAACAGAAATGGATGCCAAATAGTAGAGGCTACAGGATGCTGTTTCACAGAAATGAAGCAGAATCATCAGTGTCAAAAGGCACACCCGCGCATAAAATGTCTCCAGCTTCTGCACTTAAAATGTCTAAACTGCAAATTTATGGAATTACATAATTTTGATTAAGTGAAACTGCTGTAATAGCTGTTCACTGGATTGCTAATGGGAGGACTTGACATAGGGTTGTAAGTAGTTTTACAGTTAAAAATGCATTTTGGGGCTGTCTGTATATTAATCTATAGGGTTCATATCTCTTTCCTGTGAAATTTGCAGATTTGCACGATCCCTGCTTTTCAGCCGGAGTCTGACATATGAAAATTTAGTGGGAAAGAGGAAACATAACCAGTTGATAAGCGTGGCTCTTCTGCCATCTCCTTGCAGCACCCTAAGCGAGCTTAGTAGCCTATCACATGATGCAGGAATACTTTCACCTCCAAAGGGAAAACCAGTGTCAGCTTAAAAGGCTTGTGACGACGAGGAGAGAGTAGAGAGCCTGCTCTCAGAGGCTTGGGAGAAGGCTCTACCTTCCACACCAGCATGAGGATTTAATAGAGCAATTTCGTGGCTGGCAGAGAAAACCTGATGGCACACTCGCTCCTCGCTGATAGAGCAGCTTGGGCAGGATATGCGTAGGAGTTTATTTTAAGTAACTAAATAAAAGCTTCAGAAAAATTACAAATATTAACCAACAGCCTAACCAACTGCTTCCTTCTTGAGAATACTTTCACGTATTTCCAGTTTAAAGGCAGCTTATCTCTATGAAGTGAAATGATATGGCAACAGTGCTTTTGTGATACAGCATTGCTGACAGTCACCTCATTTGGCCAGGCCAGTGAGAACCAGTGAGCTTCTTGCTGGCCTCTCTTCCTTTCTTTTTTATGAGGAAATCTGAGCCAGTTGGGCCCGTTTAACCTTGAGAAGACTGAGGAATACCGCTTTAATGTATGCAAGTGTCTGAAGACGTAGTGCCAAGAGGATGGAGCCAGGCTCTCCTTGGTGGTGCCAAGCAATAGGACAAGAAGCAACAGGCAGAAAATGAGGCACAGGAAGTTCCGCCTGAACATGAGGAAGAGCTTCTTTACTGTGTGGGGGACCACACACTGAAATAGGTTGCCCTGAGAGGTTGTGGAGTCTTCCTCACTGAAGATATTCAGAACTGTCTGGATGCATTTCTGTGCAATGCAGGATGGCCCTGCTTGAGCAGGGAGGTTGGAACAGATGAACCACTGTGGTACCTTCCAACCTGATCCACTCTGTGATTCTTTTCCTCACAGATTATGAAAGCATCATATGGGGGTGAGGCTGAGTGCTGTTTGGTCCTCCTAAATTCCTGAGGTCAGAAATTTGTTCTCTTATGCCCTAAACACTTTGTGAGAAATAATCATTATTACTGATGGGAGCTGCCTCCTCATACCTGTCATGTTTGTTGGAAATGTGCTTAATGATCTGTACAGGGCTGAACGGAGTAGCTTTGCTCTTTGTTTGAGAGTGGAAAGACACCCAGAGCACATTTGTGTCCACAATCCCACAGGACTGCCCACTGAAGCTTGATATGGGTAAAGGCAAACGTAAACCTTGTTCTGGGAGGATGTAAAGTTGTCAGATGTTGTCACACATTTCAGCCAAAGTATTGTGGAGGTAAGAAGATACTGGGTCCATCTCTCCATTGGAACCTAAAAGAGTAACAAGGCTTTTAACAGAGGCCTAATCAGGACTTCAGTTCTTGGAGTAAATGACAGACCTTTTTTTGGTGGTGTGATTAAGGATCAACAAAGAGTGTCTAGTAGTTTTAAGCGGAAAACATTTTCTCCCTTCTCCCCGCGTCTTCATTATTATTTGGATCAAATCACATGTACTGGCTTCAGTACAACTATGTTTAAGAGTTTCAGTTAATTAAGTTACAGGAGACATTTCCAGAGGAATCTCAGAAATTTTAGAAACTGAAGTCACGTTGAACTTATGCATCTTTTTGTCTGATATTAAAATGTATATTCTGTCTTGATATAGTAGGCAGTGAATTGTCCTCTCATATGAAAAAGAGAATATATTAAAAATCTTATCAGATGAGAAGGGCGAAGGGTGATTTCAAATGTGTCTACAGTTTTTCTGCCATTTTTCCCAATGCCACAAAACCTTCAATTAAGAATTACTATATCTCTTTTCAAGTGTATTTCTGGGATATGTCTACACCTGCAAAACATATGTTGCACTTATTTAGCTCAGTTATGACCAGATTTTAAAATCTTGATATACTGAGACCAGGTGGTTGTTCCAAATTGCTCCCAGTCAATATTTTGTGGGTTTAATTTGGAAATGCCACAGGGATTCATCCTACTCTTGCATTATTTCTGATCTATCGCAGTGTTTGCTAGTGGGTGGCTGTCATTTGTTGATCTGACATGTTTGTTTTATATAGGTCTGCTGATGTTATGCAACTTCATTTAGGCAGTTACATTGTCAAAAGAGAAGTGATAAAAGACCTGTGAAAAATATTTATTATGACCTTTTCATTATGATGAAAAATGTTTCTGTTGCTTTTCTTTGTTATCCTCTAATGATTCTGCGGAATCATCACATTTTGCATCACAGAATTCAGGTACATTTTTTGTCCAATTCACTCTGTTTAAATACCAGAGTAATTGAGGTTTGAAGTTAACATTTATCAATAGCTAGTCTTTACAGGTAGTGCAGTATATGCTTACATTTGTAATGGGAGTGTATGTAAAACCATTAATACTGTGATGGTAAAAAATGTTCAGTTTGCAATGTCGACCTTGCATACATGAAACCCAAAAATTTGTGACAGAAATCTTAATGATGGAATTCTCTTCATGAATGGTATTTAGCTATAGGGAGTTCAAGCAAGATCAGCTTTGCATAGAGCAGTAGATAGCCACGGTGAAAATACCTGGTCACTCAGTTACTCAAAAGCTGCTCCTGGAATAGTGCAATGAACAAGTAGTGAAAAGAATGGATTTTCCCATACCATGGGTTTGCTGAATTCTAGACCCGTATACACGGAGATAACTTCCATCTCTGTATTTGTTAATAGGCTGTACACATATAAGAAATATGGAATGCGAATGAAGTAGTGCAACTGTCAATCCTTGAAACACTTCAAACACATATATACCTCTGTTCTGGACAGAATATGTAAGTGCTCAGCTGTTGGACATTCACATATTTGCACATGGACCAGATGTTTGAACCTATATGGCCAATATATTTATTATCTAGACACATAACTGCAGTTTGTATATATATTTTGCATATCTTTCCAAAGGATGACTTAGACTTTGACATATGACAGCATCTAGTTTGTTGACTTTCAGTAATGACTTCATATTGCTATTCCAGAGCCATCAATATACATACTGCGTTCGTTTTGTGTGCTTCAGTAATTTCAGGTGCAATATGATGTTTGTTCAGCTGTGCTTGCCATCTCTAAAGTACATTAATGTACTCTGAGAAGGCAAAGTGACTGGCACAGAAATGAATAATTACAGTAATGACTAGTTGTTTTTCTTGTTTACGTTGAGGAGTATTCTAATTAGATGCTCAGTAAATGACTACTTCCTATACATAGCTGCCATCTATATTAATTCTTGAGGTAAGACACATTTGATTTAATACTGAACCTTTCACTTCACCCAGAAATAGCATTGACTCCTATACATACCTGTTCTGTAACCACAGATGCACTGCTACTCCCACTGCCACCAGGCTCTGGCAGCTTCTGGAGCAACCTGAAAAGTGCTGTGGAAGACAGGGCAGACCAAAATTGCCTGTGAATTAGGAATGTTTCCATCTTCCCTTTCTACTCCTGTAACTTGCATTCAACTTTAGTTCAGGAAGCGACACCAATGTCCTCCAAGTTCTATAGCAAAATAGATCTTTTCTGGATGAGAATCAGTAATGGTGTTAATATGCCTATGTGAAATAAGAATGCTGTTGAAAAAGTGGATCAGCAAAGAATTGCAGTGGTTTGTATAGGCAGAAATCTTATTTTGTAAAGCAGAGAGATAAGGTAAAGTGGCAGAGGAAATTAGAGCCTGGCCACTGGGCTGGAAATATACTGAAACCTAAGGTGCTGATCAAGTAGTCACTTGTCAAATGAAAAGGACCATGGATAAGTCTCTCACTCTTAAGAGCTAAAAGGTATTTCAGTTCAATTAAATAAACTATGTTTAGCCATGACTGATGAGTGGATACGCAAGATGTGGTAATGAAAATCAACATGAAGAAAGAGTTCATCTTATTTTCTTGCCAGTCTTTAATGTTTTTGCTCATCCTCTATTTTTCAATTGATTTGATGGCATGATTTTCCAAAATGCTTTCCTGCTTCCTGTTCTTCTTGGGGTCCATGGAGAATATGGTTTTATTATTTGCATAAAAAGGAATAGGAGGTTTTCATCTTTACTTTTATCTGACATGAAGCGTTAAACTACAAGTCTTCAAGATTCTCAGATCTTTTTTAGTCCATTTGAACTAGAAACCTCTTTTTCTGTGATCTGAAGATAAGTAAAAGTTTGGTAAATGAAGACATACAGGTTTCACAACATCTTTCTTCTGCTTCTATTATCTATTTTTGTACTAGTTGTTTTGATTTATTTTCTGTTTTGGAAGGATTATACATAGAATTTTTAAGAGAAGGAAATGAGATGGCACTGGAGGGTTTCAGCTGAAGTAGTGTTTCTGCTTCTAGACCATGTGCTTCAGGAAAGATTAAGACCTGCAGGATAAAGTTCAGGAGAAACTGTTGAGAGGAAAGGCTTCATTAACAATAATTGCTTAGTGAAAAAAGAAAATGAGGAGGAGATACTATAACCTTTACTTAACCAGAAGGTTAAGAGGAAGGGAGCTTATTTTTCCATTCTATAAAGGGTATGATAAAAAATAGCAGGTTTGCTTTTCAGATATTGAGTTTTGGTAGGATGGTTGATAAAATAAACATCTGCAGTTTATCCTAGGTTGTTTGTGGTTTTTC
The DNA here is from genome assembly GCA_013397755.1 of Cnemophilus loriae. Classification (NCBI taxonomy): domain Eukaryota; kingdom Metazoa; phylum Chordata; class Aves; order Passeriformes; family Corvidae; genus Cnemophilus; species Cnemophilus loriae. Next base: position 713,336 of record VZTF01007556.1, on the reverse strand, counting down.
TATGATCATGAGGAAGCAAGTGGCAAAGCAGAATCCAAATGACATTGTGAAAGAGGTAAGTGTGAGAAAAGCAGTTAATTCTCTGAGGAAGAGGGCTATTTGAAAGCCATGGTTTTGCTACGCAGGAAGACTTTGTGAAGCCCTGGAAATCTAATTTTTAAGAATTGTTACTGTAAAAAATGTCTTTAAAAAATAATTAAGAATTGAAAAATAGAGTTTATAGAATTGTCTGGGACTCCTTGTTCTTTACAGTGGTGTTTTGTTAGTAAGTTTTGCAGTTCAGCAGTATGCCAATCCTGAGTCTCTAGTTAGCTGGGAGGGAGGTTCACATTTGACACATACGGCGGAGCTGTCAGTTTGCAGCAAAAGAGCAGGGCAGGTCATGTTTCCAGTGTTAATTTAGACTTGACATCTTATTTATACCTGGGAAATGCTGTTAGAAAATATTAGAACACAAATAATGCTGGCACAGCAGGGTTTTCAAAAAGACACTTGTGTTGAATTTCTTCCCACAAAGTTAGGAAAAAAATGCATCTAATATTAGAAAACTCTACTAATTGTAGAAAGATGCCACATTAGTTACAGCATTCTCCAGCCATTGGTTTTCTCCCAGGGAGAAAGAGACGAGACCTACTGAGCACTAACAGTAATGAGACTTCTTCATTGACAGTAATTATGTTCCAATTTAGATAAAATTTCAGTGCGCACTTGAAATATTTCCGTTTTATTGTCTGTGTGTATTTAAAGCAGTAGAACTATGTTACAAGCATCTCTAAACACTATGTGTTAAGAAACTGCAGCATTTAGTCTAACCTGCTTTCAGTGTCCATAGGATTCTACTGAAACTTTTATCTGAACTTGAAATATTAAAAAGTCTTTACTGATGCAAAAGTATCTTACCCCTATCTGTAAAAATGGTTAACTTTCAGTCTTACCAGTCCTTCTAGATGTTTCCATGATGCTGTGATTGGGGATAGGGGGTATGTGCTGATTTTACTGAAAGCCGAAAATGTCTGTTGTTTTGTCCGTTCTTTTGGGGGGCCGATAACTCTCCCTAGGAGCCCTCATATGGTTCCCGTCAGTGAATTTGAATGCTGCATTACTGTTTCTTGGTAGGTGTCATCCTGGATTTCCCTTAAGAAAGCAAAAAGGGCAACAAAAGTTGTTTGCATAACTCTGTGCCCTTTCAGAAGACCATAGGATCTGAGGAGAAGTGCAAAGGTAATTTCCCCTGCGCAATTTTGAATTCTATAGATTCTTTTCAAGCCTCCTTGGAATGCTTGAAAGCAAGTCACGGAGGGGTATCCAGTTGTGGTGTCAGTAGAAAGTCTCCAATCCTCTTAACTCACCTGCTAGATTTACTCCTTAATTTCCGTTGCATCATGATAATTGTGAATAATACAGCAAAGCAGCTCTACTGGAAAAAAAAAAAAAAGAAAGTAAAGGTAGAGGTCTTTTCAGTGTATTTGAGTAGGAAAAAATATCAGTCGTTTTACCACCAAAAAAAACTCAGGAAGTAAATTACATCTTCCAGATTGGTTTTGCCCACTCAAAGTAGAAATATATGTTATAACTGATAAGTCCCAGGCATAACACAATATTTTTCAAGGCAGCTAAGTAAGCTTTAGATACAGCACATGACAGTCACAGTGGACCTATCATAGTTTAAACGTGGAATAAAGTGAGCAGTGCCAACTCCAGGTATTCAGAAACATCCATCAAGCTCCTGAAATCTTTGGGTTATGTTTCTTTTTATTCAGCTGCTGGTGCCTAAGTTTTGGGACTCCCTTGGATCTTGTTTTCACACAACTGATGATTAGAAGGTTACTTTATTTTTAATGCAGAGTGAGTTTCTCACATTCTTTGTCACATACTATAAAATATAACTGTGCTGTTAAACCAAACTGGAGGTTTTTTCTAAGTGTACTGAGGTGGCACTCCTTGAAGAAACTCTGTATGTCTACTAAATGAAATGCAGTTCTGTAGAACGGTTAATTTATAGCTCATCCAAAGATGTCTTGGAGATAATGGCTTGTTTCATGAAAGCAGATGACAAATGCAATAGCATCAAATGTAGGGTGATGATTCTCTTGAAAAGGTAAATTAATTACTTCCGTTCTATAGAGATCTTTTTGTAAAATTCTTCAGGAAAAGAAGTCCTTCGTAAAATTGATAGACTACAAATATTTCACTTATAAATTAAAATAAAATTCTTAATAAACTCACTTCAAGAATTTTTACAAGTCCACCTTTTCTAATTAAAAAGCAGCTCACAGTAGAAATCCAGACAAAGCAGTATATCCCCTACCTGTCCAGCAGAAAACATTGAAATGCAGTACTGGGGCATGGGCAGAGGAGCAATTCACTCCTGAAAATGAAGAAGAAAGCTTGAAGTTTACAAATTTCTTAGGGAGAACTTTCTTCACTCCAGGCCATATCTATGTAGACAGCAGATGCAATATTTTTATAGATAGAGAGGTGCATATATAGTACATTTCTGCAGGCAGAAATGGGGGACTTGATATGTCACCAAACAACAGCATGAAACCTTTTATTTTATAGGATGAAAATAGTTATTGATGAAAAGGAAAATTGAAAAGATTTGGCTCCTGACTTAAAATCAGGAGAAGGGTCTGAGAAACAGAGCTGCTGTCTCTTATAATTACAAAGAGTAGTTCATTTTTTGCCATTTCCCTAGTCTCTTTAAAGACCTTTGTCCAGTGTTACTATCTCTCTAGTTCTCTGCCAGGATAAGCAAACAAATAATTACACTCTTGGGGGATTTTCTAAACGTTGGATCCAGGTTTCTTCTTCTGTTTACTTCATATCAAAGTTACTCCTGTCAGTCCCTCAAGCTGCTTCTGGCTTAACTGCCTGCAAGTGAGAGAATAGGCCGTCATGTCTGATGATACTCTTAAGACACACAAAGTTGACAGAAAAAGGAGCCAAGGAGAATTCCACTCCAGAGCTGACATGATTGATCACTTTGATGTGTATTAGCTTTCTTTAAACTACCCTCAGAAAATGACAGCTCAAAGTCCAATTTAATACTCTCAGTGCTCGTGGTTCCTTTTAACTAAATATCCCCGTTAAGTCTTGTAGGACATGCTCTTAAACACATTTTTGCTGATTAGAGAATCAGCATGATACTGACATAGAATTCACTATTAATAAATTTAGTTTCATACAAAAATTCTTAAACCCTTTCAGTGTCATAAGACTTCAAGTAACAGCATGTAACAAAGTATTAGGCTGTTATTAAGTACATAGTTTTGATGTCTGAAGGGACTGCAGATGAGTTGACAATTGTCCCGTTTCCATATTCTACTGGAAACAGTCTATACACTTTTTTATTTCTCATTATTCTAGGACTATAGCAAGTCTACACCAGTATTCTCAGGTTTACTTTCAAGATAGCAGTAAAAGTATCTTTGTAGTGGCTCATGTCACAGTGTCTCAGGTCTTCATTTTGCAAGTAAAAAAAATTGAGTGTTGCAAATGTTGAACATTTCCTGAGAGTCAAGTGGGATTTCTTTTATTTGCAGCTCTTATCATTAATACTTGAAATTTGCAACACAAATAATGGTTCTCTTAGGCAATGTAAGCCTGCTATTTTATTCTTTTTCTGGTGGGATCCCTTCTAGGAGAAGGGAGAATCTTGTATCGAAGTGGGAAACATTCTATATTTTTCCTTAAGTGTTTTTGATTATTTAAAAAGATTAGAAAAATATATTTAGTGAAAGTATAATCTGAGGTGGTTTTAAGTTGAAGAAATGTATTTTGAGTCTCCCTTCTTAAAATTATTTCATAGTTGCAAAAGTAAAAAATCAAAGTATATGGCTTTCAGGGGAAGAAGAAATAATCTATGTGCCACTGATTCTTGTTTAGACCTTTAGATTTTCATCATTTCATATTCTCTGTTGCTTCCATTTATTTCATATACAACATTAAGATAAACAGCACAGCCAGAGCATGTGATTTTATCTGAACCAGAACTGCGGAAGAGACACAGACAGTCCTTGTTATTATCCCTGTTATTATGTACAAAGATACATTTGATAGGAAGCCCAGAAACCATAAATTTCAGTTCCAGCTCTCCTCCTAATTGCTGTTAATATTTCTATTTCCTTCACGTTACACGTGGTTCATATTTCTAACTTTGACAGTATCTTTCAGTGGCTCATTTTCACAAAATATTGGATAGCTTCTTCAAGGTCACTTTAAGCAGAGCTGGGAACAGAATTCAGATTTCTACTGCATTGGCATTAAGACTCATTTCCTTTGCCAACCCTGCAACAGAATTATGGAAAATAATTTTCATACAAAACATTTGCACTAAGAAGTGAATTTGGATGGTGTTATAATGTTCATTTTTATGTTTTCAGCTAAGAAAACCTATTTTTCTGAAAACATTTTTGTATTCATTTGAATGTGTATATTCAGAGCCTCTTATGGGATCCTTTGCCCATTTCTTATAAGCAGGACATCTGCTGATGAAAGCTACTAAAAATATTAGCATTTGAGTTAATAAGCTTGTCTTTCATCCCATTTTGAAAGATGTAGCCAAAGTTCTTTAAGGACATGAGATGTCTCAAGCTATTTCTAGTCATATATAAAGCTGTTCCCTTACAGGTCCAGTTTGAATCCCACAGCTCAGTGTTTTAAGTGCCGTTACCATCTAAGAGGTATTTGGCATCTCTGTGAGATGCAATTTTGGTGAATTTGTGAATTTCCAGTTCACTGTCCAAGGGGCTTTGTTAGTTCTTTGGTTCAAAAGCATCCCTTAATGTTTGCTGGGTTCCTGGCCCAGCCCAATGAAACCTTGATTCCCTGCTAAGAGCCCCTGCCTCTGGAGGCATATTAAACTGACTGCCTATTTGCAGGGACTGGCAAAGTGATTATTACTACATTTATATAGGAAATGAGGTGGAGAATTAGAAGACATAGAAAAGAATTCTGGTTTGACCTCCCTTAAAGCCTTCATAATTTCTTTTTTTTTCCCCCAACTCTTGATTTTTGTGTCTGACATTCTTAAATAACTCTGCCTTGGGCATTCTCTTTTAAAAAAGCACACACAGGAAGGGATGGAGTTCAAAGGTGATGCTGTTACATCAAATGAGGCATTTGTTACACCATCATTGGGCAGATTTAGCTCAATATCCTTTCTGTATTAACATAGGTCCTAAGCCATCTTTCACATTACCTTTGGCTATTAATTGAAGTGGCTATTACAAGGGCCCAACTACACTCTGTTTTCATGTAATCAATATGAACAAGTATTATTTTGCATATTAGATAACTAAAATTAGGTATGTTTAAATTTAAGCACAGAGCTCAGCGATCCCTTTTAGAACCAAACCCAAGGAGGTGACTTTTCTGTACCCACACAAGAAAAATACAAGAAAGATAGAACTCAAATACCCTGAGGCCATTGCCCATTACAAAATAATTCTTTCCCTTTCACAAGAGCCCTTCACCTCTGCAGATAGGAAGCTGCGAAACAAGAGAGGAGTGAAATTGGCACCATGCAGTGAGTAGGGTCATCAAGATGATTAGGATTTGCAAGGTGGCGAGGCTGAGAGCTGGGTTTGCTCAGTACTGCTTAGAAAGAAGTATGAATATATTGCTATTTTCAACTTTACCAGTTGGCAAAGAAATTCCATTTTGATATTAAGGAAAATAATTTACAGGTAAGGTGGTGATCAAACACTGGAGCAGAAGTCTGAGAGAGGCTGTGGCATCTTCATCCTTGGAGAAACTCAGAACTTGACTGGACATGGCCCTGAGCAACATGATCTTACTTTAAAGTCAGCTTTAACTTTGAAGCTGTCCTTGCTCTCACCAAAGGGTTGAGCCAGATGACCTTCAGAGGCCCCTGCCAGCCTAGATTATTTTATGACTCTGTCCCCCGAAGGTGCCTGACTTGGCAGAGCAAAGCTGTGCTGCGGCCAAAAAGGAACTGCTCTTGTACAGCACGTCCCTGCCTTGCCTACCCTGGGCCACTGCCCCATGCTGGGCTCTCATGTTTTTCTTGCTAAGTGTGGATGGGAAGAGCAGATGTCAGATGAGCCACAGCACCCTTCTTCTGCTCCTGGGATATGATCAGCTCTGTGGTATAGCCATTATTATTTGGCTCCCTGTGCAACAGAGAACTGAATGTGGAGAGCCAATGCCTTTGAATTCATCATAGGAACTTTGATCTTTCTGTTTGAAAGTACTTTGACAGTTTCTTTTAAAACATCCGACAAAAATAGCTCAGTCTGGAAGCCAGCAGGTGTTTAGGCACTTTTTTTATTTCATATATTAATAAAAAATGAGTCATTTGTGTTAATCTGTGTTAGGCTTTTACAGATCTGCTTTGTACTGCATTAAAGAGATATTAGCCAGGAATATTCAACATCTCTATGAGGAATGCTTCACTGTGTTCAAATATGACACGGCAACATACTTATTTCAATACAGATAAGGGCTTAAAAAATGGGAAAAAGTGAATTTACTTTCAATGTTCAGGCATGGGCATATGGTGTCAAACAATTAATTGCATTGAGAAGCAAGACTCTGTTCTGGGCTGCCGTAGACTGAGCATAAAAAGCTACAGAATTTGGCCCAGAGTCTTGAGAAAAAAATAAAATGCAGATGTAGGTAAAACTTCTGATATAAACAGCTGTGTCAAGTTCTATGTTCTCTTCCTATTATGCCACCAAATTTTCCAGCAGATGTGTAGTTCTCTATGGTACATTACTGTCCACTTGCTAGTCCAGCTTTCATTGTGCTTCCTTTGTGTTTGCTGGAGAAAAGGGAGATAAGGATGGGACAGCTAACATGAAAGCCTCAATTTTTACTTATTTTAGTATTTAGGACAGAGAATAAAAAGGTTGCACTTCAAAGGCTGGATAAATGTTGTTTAATGTTATTCAGCCACAGCACAGAATTACGTCAGTAGCATGTTTTCCAAGATGCTTTGTTGCATTTAGTGTGAATAGGCTGTAGAAAATATATAAAGACATGAAGATAAACAACGCTGCTTTTTCCCTGAGCACACCTGTCAGCAGAAGGATGATGTAAGGCCTTTGCCCAGAGAAGCAGGGCATGTGTACTTGACACATTACAGGGAGCCTCTGCTTTCTAAAACAGAGTAGTCTTTGATTTCCAGTCCAAATATCTTGCAGTGTCAAACAGACAGATTTGGATTTGAGCTCCATTGCAAATATTTTGTCTGATCCAAAGTGCTGAAACTGACAGGGACAGATACACTTCCATGCAAGTATATACATACAAAATTGAACTTGCTGCACTTTATAGTATTTTATAACTAAAATAAGGTGGAATTTTGTTCTTTTTTAGTCCTATGATTTTAACCAACAATATTTTTTTTGCTGTTGTGTTTATGTAGATTCCTTATGATCAGAGAATAAAGGAGCTTCCTAGACTTTGTAGCAGAAAACAAACTTTTCTAGATGCCCTGAAAAGTACTGAAGAAACTGAAGAAAATTAGTGTAAGAATTATGTGTCCCATGAGGTATAAAGCACAATATGTTTAAGGCAATTCAGAAGAGGTGCATGTGCAGAAGGAATCAGGGATATTCAGTTTATGCCTCATTTACTTGACATTCTTCCTTTCATACTTCTTTTTTTAATTGGTTTCATAGAACAGAGCTAAACTTAAAGAAACATAATATGTGATACAGTGCACCATCTTTTCTCTGAAAGCATGTAATTATAAAGAGTTTGGTTTTTTTGTATAAATTTTCCAGATTTTACATTATTAATTGCAATTTTTTTGTATACTAATAAGGAGTTGAGATTGTGATTGTACAGGTCACCAGTCTGTAGAAGAAAATCAGGAAAGATGAAACTGAATCATGGAAATTGCCTTATGCTTACAGCTTTGTGTATGAAAGAATTTTCTAATGATGACCTGATTCTGGCAGTATGTCAGTTTTCCACCCTTTTTTGCAAGCGGAACTCAAAATCAAACAAAACCAAAACATACAGGTTACTTAAATTTTCCTGTTTAAAATACTGGAAACTGTTTTCTCTCAAGCATGAATCAGAGGCTGAATTCAAGTTTAGGGAACTGAGCATCTGTTACTCTTTGAAGTACTCTAAGTTATCCTGCCTGGCTTGAAGCTGTTGCTCCAAAGGGCACAGCTCAGGTCTGACTCCTCGTTTGTACCTGCCAGCCCCACAAAAATGTCTCAGACATTGTCAATGCTTCGAGTATCCAAACTGGCACAAGACGCTTTTGTTAAGGTACCTGAATCCTGCCTCTTACTGTACCATTTGGAGGGCTGCTAAGGTACCAAACTGATTTTCACTGCAGATTTCATGCTGAACCACCAGCAAATTCCTTCTCATATGTTGATGTTTTTACTCCAATTCCATGAAAGGTTCTAATATTTTCTTGTTCCTGCTACTCATTTGTCTTGATTAGATCAGCTGGGTGGATCCCATGGAAAGATCTTGGACTCTTGGGCGCATGATCTTAGCATGATCTTAAACTGTGGATCTCTCTTGTGCTAAAGTAGTACAAACAGTAGTAAATGAGTGAAAAGACAATTAACCATTTGAGAAAGGACTTCTTTATTCTGATATTTGTAGATGAATTTCTTGGGACTTAAACTGCCCTAAACTGTAAATGCTGACACACCCTACGTAGGAGTTGTGTAGGTTAATTAATATTAATGGCAGTAGGAACAATAAATCAATTACTTTTGTATGCAAAGTGAGTTTATGTTCTTGAGTACTATAGGAACAATTTTGTACTTAACACATTAATTTCTAGTAAAAGGAAGCTTTAATTAAATAAATGAACTGTTCAGTGGTCTTAGTTTATATTCTGATTATTTTGACCCTTACTAGCTCCACTGAAAGTGCTTTTAGATATTTGTATGACACCGTTTGTGTCAAGTTCAGCAGTGATACTTCCATTTTGGAAGAGGATAAAAAGGGACATATATTTTTACCAGCCTTACAAAGTTGTCAAGACAGTTTACCAGCCTGTGTGCAAAATCTTTTTCCTGCATTCTACTATGGTGATTGAAGAAAATGTTGTTTTCCATCAGTGTCTCAGCCTACTTCTTTGTAACACAAGTCTTAAAAATTGTCACTTAACCTGTAGCTGTTTTGTGGAAATACATGCTGAAGTAAAACATTAAGATCTTCAGATGAAAATGCTATTTGTCCTCCTAATTACTGTCATTGCTTTAATTAGTAAGATCTTGGCTTTGAGCTGTGACCTTGAGGTTAAAAAAATATTAATTATCAGTCTTTGAAAAATGCTAATTAATCCAGTCAACCATTAAATTATTTAGATTACATTTGATAGTATTTCATTAATATAAAATATAAACTCAGACTTTGTTAATGTATGAAATGTCATTTAAATTAGCCTTTACTCCTAAATAATGTTTCAGATTTTAAAACAGTTTTTTTCTCACTAGCATAGACATTCTCATATACCTTGAAAAATGTTTGTTATGTAAGACGTTTTACTAAAATCCAAATTCTGCAGGATACTTGGGAATTTCAACTTCTCATTTGCAAATTAGTGTTTTCTAGTTTACTGAATAGAGTCTAGTGTTGAATTCCTCTCCAGAACTGACTGACCAATTAGTTAATTGGTGTTGGAGCTTCTCCCTGTGGTATGGAAAGACAGCCACAGTGTTGCCCTCTGTAGATTTTTTGGTGAGATCTGGTGTTGGGAATGTCTGGGGCATTATTTGGGAGAAAGGGAAGAGATCTGTTGTCAGATGAGAGCATCATTAGGGAACCGTGTTGTGTGGGCCAGCCTAGAGGCATTGCAGATGCTCCACAGAGGATAAAGACCATTAAACAGGGACAGATCCCAACCAGAATTCAGCACACAGAAAGATGGATTAAAATCAGTCTTATTCCCATCTCTAGAAGGAGTGCATAGTCCATTCCTTTACCACACAGTGGGGCACTACAGAACCCTCTCGTTGCTCTCAGCGTTATGTAACAGGAGGCAGAAACCGCCAGGACTGTTAGTCCTTAGAAATAATAATGTGCTATGGCTCCCCGAAGGAGCCTGTGCTCCTGTCAGGCTCTCTGGTACGAGTGCAGAGTGTTTGGGTTTGCACCTGCCTTGTGTTTGATGCTGTCTTCTCTGTAAGGGGGCCTGCACTTGCAGCACACCGCATGCCTGGCCTGCCTCATGTACCCACAGCTCACAGAGCTGGTGGGAGAGAATCGCTGGGGTTTTTTCCAACTACCATGGCAACTCAGCAATTTAATTATAGAAATTACTTTGCTTTACCCCATTCTTAATGGGGCAGGGGAGAGCAGAGCAGAGGGAAACAGGGGAGCAGAGGAAAAAAATTACCTTGAAAATGAAAAATACCTAATTGTAGTCCCTTCACTAGTAAGGGTATCATTTACTAAATAAACTATATTCAGAAATATGTAAGTCGTACATTTCGCTGCCACAGAAGACTGTCATATTAATTTTAAATTGCTGGAGGTTTTCAGTCAGGGGTTGTGAGAAGGAAGCCTTCCCGTTAAATTTCCAGCATTTAGGCACATAATTTGGATAGCCCTTCCCACTGCCTCCAGGAGTCACTGAGCAGCCAGCTTCAGCTGAAATAAGCCTGTTTGTGCAAGCAAATCTTCTTTCTGAACACTTTCCTTCTGGTTGACTTTGTCCTTAAAAAATAAGAGATCCTTCAAGAAGCTAGGCTTCCTAGTTGCATCACTAAAGAGAGAAATCCAGCTGCTTTGCTTTTAGTGGTCACTGTGGTCCCTGCATAGAAATCAAAGGAGTGAGGACACGGGACCTTGTGACTCTCAGCTCAGCGCAAGGCTTGTTGTGTCTGGGGCTGCACATGGGTTGAGATATGCAGAGGAAGGTGTGGATGAAGACATTTTAGCTGAGCAGACCCTGCTGCAGCGTCTCTCAGGCAAGTATGCACGTCTGCAATCTGAACACTGTCAGTGTGACTGCCACCCTACGACCAAGAGAAAAGTGTTTTGCCTCCCCCAGCTTTCCACAGAGCTGACAGACAAACTTAACTAGTCCTTTGATAATTAACGGGTGAAAACATCAACTCCCTAGACATAGCCATTAGCATCTTTTATAGTGTCAAGTAAGTCAGTGGTGTGATGGCAATGTGACAAGCTGTGAAAATGTCTTTGTCTTTGGTCCACAGTGCAGTGGGATGGTACGTGGGAGTGCTGGAATGGAGGTTAATACAGGAATAGTGCAATATAGTGTTCACTAGAGCGTTTCATCCTAGGAGGTATGGTGTAGTTCTGCTTGGATGATAAGTGTTTCCTGAGCTGTCCAGATTACCATAAACTATCAATATCCCCCTAATACAGCAAACACAGACACAGTTTTCATCTTCCTGGGGCAGGCAAATTTGCATTTTTAACTCAGAGGAATCTCATTACTCTTATCCCAAAGACTGAGAAATGCTAAAACAAGATAAACAAGGAAAGCTTTCAGCCCTCTTGCGGTAAATGTTGCTTTTACATTTCAAAATGGATTTAATTGAATGGAGGAAATTTAGTTCCAGAAGCCCAGCTATGCAACTGAAAGCAAGTGGGGTGATCCTACATTTGATTTTTTTTTTCAGCTAAAGCTTGTCAGAAGAATAATTTTGCTATGACAGTAGCTTTTTCAAATTAAATATCTGCAGCCTTCTCTATCTTCCTAGACAAGAACAGCACACTGGAAAGTTGCAAATGAAATGAGATAAAACATCATTTGGCAGAAGGAGACAAGCTTGGCAGTAGTGAATGAATGGGATATTGATATTGTTCTTGGCATCATGACTGGGGCTAGGAAAGGTGGGATATTTGGGAGTCCACTAAGCACTACTGTGAGGGCAGCTGCAAACGTGCTTCACATACCAGTGACAGTGAAGATGTTGGAGATCTGTTGATTTTTAGAAACATACACCCTTCAGATGTCACTGTCTATAGGGATTAATGATCTAGGCCTTTCCACCAGACTGAGGGCTTTTCTCATGCACCCTGATGAATGTTGTGGCTTTTCAAGGATTGTTCTTCCATTTTTAAGGTGGGGAATGACTTGCCTGGGCAGAACTTCTTAGAAATTTGATAAAGTTATTACTTCCTATAGTCACTGACCGTGGAAAAGGATTGTATGGTTTTTTTCTAGTGGCTATTGGTCTTCCTTTTCTTTTTCTGTTTTTCTGAGATACACAACGGGATTCCACATTCTTATTATACCTAACAGAATATTATTAAATAAAACTGAAAACATATTATTGTACACAATTGTACAATAGTTTACAAATTAGTGTGTCATTCTTACTTTTTGCACTTCATTCTGTCTTCACAAAATAAAATTTCTAAATGGCTTTTTGGCTTTTTCAAACATAGTTTTTCAGGAATGTAAAATAGTGTGTAATGTCATTCTTGTCTGAAGAAAATGCTTCTCTAAAGAAAGGCATGTAAGCATTTCACCACTCATGTTCCTTGCTGTTCTTCATCTTTTTCATAAAGTAATGCATTTCAGATTTCAGGTCTGTCGGCTCTAATAGATATTTAAAATTTGAGCGGGACTATTGCCTTCTTACTGTTCAGTATTTTCCTTAAATATGTATTGCCAGTGATACCTGAACAAATCAATTTTTTTGACCTTCCGTTCATTCTCTTCTAAATTGTATTTAGGCCAAAATCCACATAAATAGCTTTAAGTGAGTTTTCTTTTTCTACCTCTGTAGATATTGGCTGAGGCCAGAGTCCTGCTATATGTTATTTTCATTGTTACCATTAGTGAAAGAGAGTCTCTGGAGTGCTAAGTCCAGTGCAACCAGAATTATCTGTGCAGATTCCTTCACCCATCCTACCCTAAATCAGATTTTGTAGAGCACAGATCCATTTAGATACAAATATGATGAGTATTTTTTTGAGTATTGTTTGTTTCTTTGGAGCTGCTGAAGCGATTATCATATTTATATAAATCAGTGTTGACGAAGGTGTTTGAAAACTGCACATTTGGAAATCATAACTAATTGGACCTCACATACTTAGACATTTTGGTCCTTCTAGTGACTGTCTGCACTTTTGTAGTAGTAATATTCAAGAGTAATTTGGGGCTTTTGCTTACTTTTTTTCTTTTGAGAAAAGTGAAAGTGTGTTTTGACTTGGATGGTGCTCAAAGGCGTTCAACAATTTTAAGCTGAAAAAGGCCTTCTGTGCATGAGAAAGCTTCCCTGATTTCCTTCCACTCTGTTAGTTGGTCTCATAAAAATGTACTGTTAAAATCTACCATGGCTCCCTTTTGTTTCTCTCAGAGAGTTTTTAGTTGGGGTAGTTTTGCTCTTTTTTTTTGCTTTTTAAATTAGATTCGAGTTATATCTCTAGAGGCCCCAGCACAGGAAGGGCATGGATCTGTTGGAGTAAGTCCAGAGGAGGGCCACAAAGATGATTCAAGGGCTGGAATACCCCTGCTATGAGAAAAGACTGAGAGAGTTGGGGTTGTTCAACCTGGAGATGAAAAGTCTCCAGGAAGATCTTACAGCAGACTTTCAGTACCCAAAGGCCTGCAAGAGAGGTGGAGAGGGGCTTTCTACATGCATGTAGCAATAGGACAAGGTATAACGGGTTTAAACTGAAAGAGGGCAGGTTTAGATTAGCTGTTAGCAAGAAATTCTTTGCTGTGAAAGAGGTGAGGCGCTGGAACAGGTTGCCTGGAGAATCTGTGGATGCCACATCCCTGGAAGTGTTCAAGGCCAGGTTGAAAGGGGCTTGGAGCAACCGCATCTCGCAGAAGGTGTCCCAGCCCATGTCAGGGTGAGGGTTGGACTGTGTGATCTTCTGAACTAAACCATGCTGTGATTCTGCGATCGAGGTAGCACTCAGACAGAACATAGAGAGTTACTTTGAATTTCATGCATTATACCCTGAGGTTTCAGTTGAGAACCGAGCTAGAGGGCCTGATGAGGAAGTCAGATGATTCCCTGAAAGCTGCTATTTGCCTCTGTATTCATTTTTCTTCCAGTAGTAACATAATCTATAGTCAGACTAGGCTACCACAGCCTCAGATGTGCAAGTGCAAGAAATTGAGGGGGAAAATAATATTTTAGTAGTACATAAGCAAAATGAACAAATGTAAAACAGAGTGTCACAGATGCGTGTTACTTTGACTTTCATTCCAGTTTAATAAAGAGTAGAAAAACAAAACCAGGTTACATGTTGTGAAAACAATACTCTGTGGAAGAAGATGTCTAACATTAGTAGCCTTAGAGCCTCTATTGCCTAAGACACACCAGTCTTTCTCTAAATTTTTGTATTCTTACTAGAAATTAATTTCACTTTCTGTAATTATGTTCCAGTTACACTATTTACAGCTTCTGCTAGCTGCTAATTCACTGTTTTGATATTCTCTTTCTTCCAGATAGTTCAATACCTGTTGATTTTAGCCATTCAGCACAGACCTCACTAGAGAGAATAGAGGAAATGACCTTTTGATAGAAAGGACAGTATTAGCTGCAGCTTTCAACTTGCTTTGAAAGACAAGGTGTAATGAAGCAGACTTCCTACTCAGGTGTATGATGAAGAGGTTTTCTAATACTTTTCCATGCTGTCTACCTACATGTCCTAATTCTTGATCCATTTTTTTCTCTGACATTCAAGTGAAACTCCGAGCCTATGGTAGCGTGTAATGGGATGACATCATAACCATTTGTCACACTATTTCTCATAGAGTGATGTACATAGATATTGTGAACTGTGCACCTTTAGCCTGTCTAGTTTCCCTTAATTTCTTTATTTTATTGCATTTTTCTGAATTACTTATTGGCTATATCAATTTGTTTCTGTCCAAGTGGAATGACTTTTTTAATGAGGTAACTAAAGCAGCCAGTGGAGTCACCATGAATGTTCTTGAGCTGAACTCTCAAACTATTGTTTTAACAAGAGGAAAGATACTCTTTTTATTTCTGTTTTGAGTGTCCGTGTGTCCATGCCCAGGCACTGCCCAGGAGTGATGCTGGGGCTGCCTCTGTGAGGTGGCACTGGATCTGTCCTGTTACGGACAGAGATGGTTCCAGCTGGCTCCAGCCAACTCATCACAGGGCATGGCTGAGCCCCTCAGGGACACTGATTGCACCTCTACAATAACACGTTTAAGAAAAAGCAAAAAATGCTGCACGGCAGGTATGCGAGAGCAGTGAGAAAAATGTGAAAGAGAGAAACCAGGGTCAGAGAAGGAGGGAGAGGAGGTGCTTCAGGCACCAAGGCAGAGGTTCCCCTGCAGCCCGTGATGAAGACCATGGTGAGGCAGCTGTGCCCCTGCAGCGCATGAGGAACCACACTGGAGCAGTTTTCCACCTGCAGCCTGTGGAGGCCCCCACACTGGAGCAGATGGAAATGGCTTGAAGGATGCTGTATTCCACGGAGAGCCCACGCTGTAACAGGCCCCTAGCAGGAACTGCAGCCCATGGAGAGGCGCCCACACAGGAGCAGCTTTTATCACAGGAGTTGCAGCCCATGGGAAACCCACACTAGAGCACTCTGTTCCTGAAGGAGTGGACACCAGGGAAAAGACCCATGTTGGAGCAGCTGTTGTAGAACTGCAGCCTGGGGAAAGAGCCTACATTGGAGCAGTTCATGAAGTATTGTACCTTAGTGGAGGCACTATACACTGGGACAGAGTATATCAAGCATTTTCATCTTACTTTCTTCCCTTTTCCTGTTGAGGAGAGGAGAGAGAGGGAGTGGCTGGGCAGATGCTTGAGTCAGCTGAAGTCAAACCCACCACAGTTTCTTAATTCCTCAGCAAAAATTTGGACTGTATCCCCCTAGCTGAAAATATGGACTGCCTAACATAGCAGAGTGGAGACTGTATTAAAGTTGGGAAATTTGTATGTGACTTCAAGCCATGAAAATTATGTGTATGACTCACAAAAAAGAAAGCACACTATGGAAAGATTCTTATGTTTGCACTGGGATACAAAACACTATCAGCCATCTAAAATTAGTCCGATATCTTTCCTGACTTTTCTGAAATTTCATTGAATCTACATGTTCTCTGATTAGGAACATTAAGAAGACAGTTCTAAACATACTGCCACTTTTAATTAAAATATCTACTAGGGCGTGTTATTAAAGCATCATCTGAATATAGTACCCTTTTTAAGCTCAACTTGCACTTGTAAGTCCTTCAAGATTGAAAGATACAAATTGTGAATTTGGTTAGGAGGCCAGGGCCTTGACCACCATGAAAGTCTCCTGTATACAGCCACTTTCTTTTCCAGCTGGAATATTCTTTGCATGAAGTTCAGGTCAGCTGCAGACAACTTTTAATACAATGCCTGAGCTGTATCCCTATCCTGGAGCTGTTGTCTAGAGTTTAAGCAAGTCAAAGCTTGGCTAAAGCAGCATGGTTTTGTTCTGGTTTTTTGTGTTGTTCATGCAAAGCTGTTCTATTTTTCGCTGGTGATTTTTCTTTTTTTTTACCGTTCTGTGTTGTGCCTTCACTGAGTGTTTTTCTAGTGGTAGGAACTTCCCTAGTACATTCTCTGCTGACAAAGTACTATTGCTAAAATGAAGTATGGTCTTGCTGTTGCTAGGCTAAGGAGTACAATGAACTCTGTTTTGAAGACCTTTAGCAAAGGAAGGTTAACACTGACAAAACTGTGTGTGACGTACATTTGTCACAAAGTTAATCGCTGTAATTACTTCCTCATTGTAACTCTGGCTCGTAATTTCTGCATGGGCTTATTTCAGCCATCATCATGTCATAATGTAGGGCAACTGAATGTCTGCAACACAGAGGGTAAAGTGTAAAGGTTATGTAAGCACACCTTTGTTTCTCCTTACTTTGGCTATACCACTGGTTTTGTCTACTGACCTGCACCAAACTGTTCAGTAGTAGTTTGTGCTACTGAACAGCAGAAGTTTCACAACATTGCAATTACAGGCTCTTGCTTGGAGGGCTTGTATGCTGTGACACTGGCAGGATGTAATTACAACTCCAATGTATAAAGCAGTGGAAGTTAATCCCTAAGGCTATTCTGTACTAGGATACGTGTATGCCACATTATGATCAGAGCTGACAACACATCCATATTTGGGATCAATTTTCAGTGATATGAAATGCTCTGTTTAAAATACAGATAGCCGAGACAGACTCGACAGTGATCTGCACCTCCAGTAACTCATAGAGGCTGGTAGAGAAGAGAATCTAAATTGAGCCTTCAGTGCAATGTTCCTGTTTTATAATAAGACATATGTTATCTACTGTTCTTACCTACAGTATATTGAATAAAATACTGCTCTGTCCGGAAACTGAAACCAAACTGGTAAGTTGCAACAATCAATATGTAGGAGATATCTTAAAACCTAGATATAGGGTTAGAGTCAGTTTCATTGACATCTGAGTGTTGAGGAAGGAAAATAAAGTGTATGTAAATTTTATTAAACAGAAATATTAAAAATCAGCTTGAGGAGAAACAAATAGACCTAAGTGCATTTCTCAGTCTGTATAGAATATCAGATGTTCAGCTTGAAAAACTGAAAACAACTTGAAGGAAGGCAGTCAAAAATATGCACCCTCAGGGAGCTCAGAACACTTGGAAAGCAGTTTTGTGCCATGAGAGTTACATTAGAGGATATGAGATGCATTCTGAACTTGCTGCTCAGATTGTCAGAAAAAAAAGTTGAATGCAACTTGCTCTTGCATGTCAGATCCCTGAATAGAGTGCTAACACTACTTTTTTAAAATATCTCCAGGGAAAATATGTTTAGACCTTTTTATCTGACCCTCAGCAACTGCAGGCTACGCAGCTGTTGATAAATTCAGTGTTCAAAAGCCTCCGTCAAAACAATGTATGATAGGATAATTTGATATCTTGCTATTTATTTTCAGCTTAAATTACGAATAAAGAAATAACCAGTCATCGAGCTTTTGCAGCCTTCCAAATGAACGAGAGTTACCAGAAGGGCTCCATCTTCATTTCACTAGACTTTAGATAAGGACCAAGCAGATTGAAACACCTTTTAGTAAATTCTATCCCTAGATCATCAAAATTGATGATTAGCCAATAAACAAGACTTTCAGAGAAGGAAGGTAACTTTGAAAACACTGCTAGTGTTTATTCACTAAGAATAGTCATATTGCTAACATGTAGTCTGTATTTACAAATTACTATTCCAGTTTTATGCCTATGAGTTACTTATGTCAATAAACCCTAAACTGCCTCCGTCTTTTTCAGTTTCTGAATAGAAGTCACATCATTTTCCATTTTTGTCAGTAAAAGGAGGTGAAATGTTAATATGGGAATTTTTAATATATTGCTAGTGGTGCTTGTAAGCAGTGTGTAGCTGAGTACATACATGTGCATCCTTGTATTAAAACCTACAGCAGTTTTTTGCTTTTCTTTACAGTGATAACTAAAATGCCTTTCAGTTTTAGTTGGAAGTTTGGCATCTGATGTTAGTAAATCACTAATATGTTGAAATAGTAATGCTTCTTAATACACCTGTAAACATTCTGTATATGGAAAAAGGCAAAATAATACTTTCACTGGATAATTCCTACCATATTTTTATGACACTGAAATGAATGAGTTAAATCTGGTGTAAATCTTAGGATCATTGTGCAGGGTATAAAACACATTAAAACAACTGCCATCAAATAATCACTGAGCAACCCTTAGTATTGGAATTCAGCAAAAAACCCCTCACATAAATATGGACTTACAGTGTTAACAACATTCAAGGATGGCACCATCACCAAGAAATGTATGCATGCAACAAAAAGAGTCCAAATACAGACTGTAGTAGCTTTCTTTCAATTTGTACATTGCTGTAAATCCCTGGCAACTGTCCATTTATTTTCCTAATGCCCCATTCAGTTGGCCTTTTTTACCTGCTGTCCTTTGTCTAAACTTTATGTTTTTTCTCCATTCTTTGTATTTCCTTTGTGCCTTCATTAGTCCATCTTCTTCTTTCCTATGCACTGGGAAATGGAATATAAAGAACAAAAGAGTATGATGCTTCTGTTCTTACCATGAAGTCACCCAGAGAGCATTAACAAGAAGAGCAAATCTTTCTTCCCCAAAATGGAAAGAAAAGCTTTAGTGGAGTAACTACACCCTACTAATTTTAATTTTCCTGTTGTGTACCATTATGCAGGGTTCCACTTAAACACTTGCCGTCTCCAAAGATTGTGCTTAATTCAGAGTTAAGCTGAGCGACTGCGTATTTTTTTTTCTTTGTAGTCAAAACTAGAACTTGATTGTCCTCCTGGATTGTACTCCTGGAGTAATAAACCAGAGAAGGACACTGGGAAAGCCACTATGCCCAGTGGCTTCTTCTACACTCTCAGTGGGAAAATTTCATCTGGCTTTCAGCCAGAAGCTCATGAGAACCTAAGGTGAGAATGTCACTGAAATCAGTGAAATAGAATTTTTGGGAGGGTGAAGGACCAAGAGAGACTGATGCGTAGGTTCAAATTACTTTAAGAAAACCCCTAACCTCTGAAAGAATGAGAGAGAGAGCATATAGATTAGCTCCCTGAAGTACTTTTATTGAAGTATTTTTTGAAATCTACAGTAGTTTGTTCTGAGGACTTCATTATTAGAACCGTTGAAATGTACTGGAAGGCCACCCAGTTGTTGTAAATCTCTATTCAAGAGTGAAGAGATAAGGAAACTAATTTTGACTTGTTTGCAGAGAAATTTTCTTGTGCTGAATTGCCCATGACACTCAACTTATCAGCCTGTCAACCTCTGAAGCAAGAGAAAAGAGTATTAGGGCAGAATATATTGTCATTTTCAGATGAGATATCATCAGCAACTTAGGCCAGTGTAGCTTTTCCATTTGTAAAGTACAGAGCATAAATGACTTCTATCCATTAATGTAGTTTAAGTTATACTTTAAAAATTATTTTAAAATGATCTTCTACCCTGGGCTTTTGATGGGCCCAGTGGTCTAATTTCTCCAAGCTTCCTTTCAAAAATACAGCTTGAGACACAAATACTGTTTGCTGTGATTAAAAAACATCAAAGCATTGATTGTCTGTCTCAAATTCCTTTGCCAAGCTAATTTGAATCATTAACGACCCCACTGGAGTCACAACTTAAATTGTTTCTTTAGCCTGCTTTTCTAATTTTCCTGCTTCTTGAAGTAATATTCCATTCTCTTCATTAATTTTTTAACACTTTTCCAATTCAATCAATACGTGATTTAAAATTTAACTGTCAGGTTTGCTTTTTAAAAACTAAATAAAAAAAAGAAAAAAAGAAAAGCCTGAAAGGGAGTCAGAAATCTCAACAAGATTGTAGCATAATAAAAGCAGTAACTAATTTTCTTTAGAGACCCCTAAATAGGCAGATGACTGTCATTATTCCATTTGTAAAAGGTTGATCAATTGAGAGACAAGCTTTGCAGAGGATAAATGTAGGAACATAGGAAGGGGCACGTAGGAACCTGGCACCTCAGCCTGGGGTGAAAGGCAGTCAGTCTGTTTTCTCTGGAATGGGCTAGGAGATAATACCAGAACATCTTCCTCTCTGTCCTTCAGAGCATTTCCATTCCAGGAAGGTCAGTGAGGGTACAGAGACTTCAATTCTGTACTGCTATCAAAAGTATCCATAGTTTAATATTTTGTTTCATTTTTTTCCTGTAACTCTTGGCTTGGGAGCAGAATGTGGAAAATGAAGGTGAAACCATCTGTGGTAGCCTGCTAGTTTGATGTTTCTATCTTTATCATATACTGTAATGTTGAACCTGATTTAGATCTTGCCTCCAAAGGAAAGATTTGCCCTAACTTGCATTGGTTTTAAGACGATTTAATTACCTTAATGAAGAACCTTTATACAGATACCTAGTTTTGCTCTCTTTAGTTTAGTAGTAGCGCATTTTCTTTCTAATGACACAAATGTAACTTTGTCTTTAAAGTAGCTAAGAATCAGCTAATACACACAGTGATTGCAATTCCATCAGCTCAATCAGGCTTAAAATAATAGAACTTTTCAAACTATGCAGGACAGAGCCTGATATTTGAAATACTGTGGAGCTGGGTCTGAGGAATGGCACAGGAAATCTCAAGTGTCCATAAATAGCGGCTGAAACTCTACAGTGGAAGTGTTTCGTAGAGGTAGCTGGTTTTTCAGCTTTTTTGACCAGATCCACAGGGAGAAAGGAAAGATTAGCTTTGCCCCACACCTGCCTTTTAGTTCAAAACCAAACCACACAAGAAAGAATCTCTGATCTATGAGATATTGCACATACCTGTTTTATTCTGGAGCAGTGGTGATAAGATTATTAAAAATGCATAAATAGTATATATATCTTTGGGGAGCTGCCTAAAAACAGAGAGGTAAGTGGAAACAAAACACTTCTTTCTGCACCTAAGCATGAATGGATAGAATACAAATGCAGTGAACCTTTAATAAGAAGGAAAGACAGACATCTGATGGTCAAAAAGGAAATTAACAGAATACAGCAATCATCAGAATACAAATTTCAAAACAAATGACAAGACTTATTTGCTATCAGAATCTTAAGCCATGTGGGTTTTTATTTGCCACGTTCTGTACATTTTGCTTCTACTGCTTGCCACATACTGTGTAAGTATACAGTACAAAGAAAAAGAGAGCATGTATATGTGTTGATATATGTTTTCTGTCCCTGACTGCATTTCGGATTATAAATGAAGCCTCAAAAAAACACAATTAGAGCAGAAAACACAGTTCTGCTAATCCAAAATGGAAAACTGAGACTTTGACTTCTCATTTTTTAATATATCCACTTTCAGATTATTCAAGCTGTAATAATTGCAATATATAGTATAATTAAAGACTATTTTCTCTCTCCTTGCCCCAAAAGATACAAATAATGGATTTGTTTTGAAAATGTGAGCATCCATATGGTATGATTTAAAATAATGTTTTCAATGGAGTCAGTAACCTGTTACAGTCAAAGTCTAGCCATATATAATTCCCCTTCACTGATTCTGTCTTCTCAGAAGAACATTTGGTAAGTAAATAGGCCTTTCCATCTGTCTTGAGCTCAAGGGCCTTCACAGTTTTAAGGACAGCAAATAAATTCAAGAGATGTGTCTATGGACAAAGAAGCAAAACAGGGCTGGATTTTCAGTATTCACAAAAATGCTGTAAATCATTGGGAAGTGCCACGTCAACTGAGGGAACCAAAAAAACCCTTACAGCCTTCAGCTAAAAAAACAGATAAATTCAGTACCTAATGCCTGTGGAACTGATACCTTCAAACACCTTTTCCCAGAAGACAGGGTCTAGCAGCCACCTGTGCAACAAGGAGCTGCATGTACAGGTCATCCTATATGGACCTATTATATTTTCTTCTAAAGGGAGTTCATACCTTTCAGTGCATACCTTAAAGGATTCCCAAGACTCACATTTTAATATCTAATGTAATTTAATCTTTTGTCTAATATGTGTACTCAGTATAAGGCCAAGGAATCATATATATAGTTACGTACTGTCTTCCATATAAATTGTAGCTGACGTGAAAATAGCCTTGGCACTGTCCCAGAAACATTCTTGTTGTGTTTTATTGTTTTGGGTTGGGTTTTTTTCCAAAAAGGACACAGATGCTACATAGATTGCATGGGAGGGGGCATGAAGTCAATGTTGTTCAATCTAGAATAGAATAGAATAGAATAGAATAGAATAGAATAGAATAGAATAGAATAGAATAGAATAGAATAGAATACTTGTACAACCTAAGCAGTGACATGATGCTCTTATTTATTTATTTATGAATTTCTAACAATTATTCAAGAGTACTTACCATATAGCATACGTGAGTTAAGCTCTGTGAAGTTCCTGAGACTTGATTTGTTGGTCCAATGCTCTGATTTCATACCAAAATTAGACTTTAAAAAACATGAAGCTGCTGAACTTCAGGCACATCTGTTTCTTTAATTTTACATCAAGTAGCTAAAAATGGTTTTGTTTCCTCCTTTCTAGCACTTTTATGTGTATATACAGATACAGAACTTCATATCTCCTCTAATGGCCATTCAATCTTTCAAATAAAGGCCTTTAAAGTCTTCCTCAAGCCAATTTGGTCTACTGTGATGGTTTTATCATTTAGCTCTTCATTGAATGACCTGCTTAATACCCGCTGTAGGAGACTTCCCCCAGTATTGTTCAAGATTTACCAACTCTTTCTCTTTCTGTCTTTACAAATCACGTTTCTGCTTCAGTGACACAGAGATGCTCCATCAGCAATTTCAGGTTTTTGTTTCCATTTTCCGTCTGGTCATTTTGTCATTTTCTGGTATCTGCAAGTAGAGCAATTCTTGGTAGAAAAATAAGCTATTTACAGGCATATTTTGTACTACAAGATGCAGAGAAACCTGGAATGTACTGGCAAAGCATAAGAAACACTGCATGGGTTAATGTGATATTTCTTACAAAGTGTGATACATACCAATAAGATTTTGAACTACTTGAGTTAGTGTAGAAGAACAGCAGTGTACGTCTTAGTCCTCTTGAAAATACTCTGTTTTTAAAGAAAAATAGGCATAATTTGGTTTAGCAGGAGTATCAGTGACTCTTCTTCTGTAATAAGAGCTCTCTGTGCTTTCTGCATGTGGTTGTCAGGTACTTGGCTGTGCTCTATTATAGGTGTCATTTACTGTATTGGTTATGAGAAAAACTGATTTTATCCATAATAATGTTAAATGTTTGCTAGCCAAATGCCAAGTATGAAGAATTTAATTATATCATGTGTGAGGGACTGTCTATGAGATCATATTACAAAAGAGTATTTATAATTTTTATTAGCAAAACAAATGGACAACTATACTGAAAATATTCTTCTCTGTCCTTCTTTGAAAGTTGTTTATCATTTATGCATCCCTTTTGCTCTCATAGTAAAGGTAAAACAAACTGCATCCCATTCTGAAATCTCTCTTATGTGATGATATCTAAAATTCTCAATTAGAACCACTTATCTAAAAATTAATATATTTCCAAAACAAAATGTTCAGTGTATTGTCTTTTTTTTCATTTTACTTTTTCTTTTCCTTTTTTTTTTCTTCCCTTACCGGTTTCAAGTAATTACTGGTGATATTTATGCTGGTGAAATCCATCACTTGATGTTACTTTCCCACACATGGGAATTATTCATCCATCCATCAAAAGGTTTGCGTGGGTGACAATGATGTGCACAATAACATTAAGCTGCAGCAGCTCTTTCCTTAGACTCTGACGAGTTCCTGGCTTACAAGTATTCATCACAGGCACTGAGTATTGTTTTCCAAAACTGTGCAGAACATTTTCTAAGCAGGGGGCCTTTACAAGGAAACTCCACTTGGGTAGATGGAGCTACTGCACAAATTAGAGGCCGTGCTGTTTCTCAGCTTTCTCCTCCCTGCTCTGATAGTCTGTGGTCGGTGCTACTTGCACACAACATTACAAATACATCCCAGCCAGAGCCAAAGGAGCAGAAGGGATGCAGAATCCATACTCCACAGAGCTCCGTCAGGGCATGGGCTCTCCTAGTTGTGGCAATAAAGAAACCAGTATTGCTTGTGTTTAGTTTTGGGCAGTTTATTGTCAAAATGACATCAAACATCAAAACATTAGATGAGGTTTTTTCCTTGAGCGGAAATCAAGAGATTTCCTGGGTAAAAAGTCCTGGCGGGCAAATCTCCCGTCTGTAAAAGTTTCTTTTGAGGCACTGCCTTTTCAAAGTTAATTTCATTTGTATTGGTGAGGACTGATGCTGTCCATGGAAGTATCAGCACAGGAAGGTATGTACTGCAGAACTTAAATGAGGTAAATAGCAAGTGGTAGCGTGTTGCTTGGACTGTGAAGGGGATGACAACAAAGAAACTGCAAGATGAATATCAAGGAATGGCTCCTGGCTTGAGATTTGGGGTTTGTTTGTTTTTGGTTTTTTTTTTTTTGCTTCTTTACCTCTTGTTTTTAAGACTGAGGGAGTCTGGAACATGTAATTCATGTTACATAACTGTGACATATAGCTAATTAATTTTAAGGCAATTAATCTAGGCTATTTGGGTGACATTGCTAGGACTGTGCTGTTTTCTTTCCTCTTGAATGTCTAAATATCCTAGTCACTCATACAAAATCTTACAGCAAATAATTCCTTTTATTTTTACTTAAAGCTGCATCTCTCCATCATACAGAGATTGCTACCACAGTCTTCTCATTAGGAAACACTGTTTGAAATGACTGCTCTAATATACAAGGGAGAGGCTTTAGACATCCTTTGGAAAAAGTGAAGGGAGCATAAAGGATTTAAATATTACATGCTGCCTAAATTGTCTATTTCGACTGGTAGAGAAATTGCCAAGGCGTTATTATGACTAAATGCAATTCATCTAAGTTTGTATTCCAGGGAAGAGCAAAACCTGAAAAACATCCGCAGTGATCAAAGCTGACAGCATGATGATTTTAATTCCAAAAACTGAGGCAGCCAGAGCAAGCACTGCAGGTGAACAAAAATGCTGCAACTTCTTAAAAAAATGTTAAGTTTTAGCTAGAGCAATTCTTTGGTATGCCATTTAATGCATGAAGGAGAATACTTTTCTTTGTGTAACACTTTAATCGAGAAACACAAAGTTTAAGATTACCTTTGGAGGAATTAATAAGATAAAAAGGTATTTAAGGCAAAAGCTTTTCTTGAATCACTCTTTTGAGCACAGTGAGCAAAATCCATAGGAATGATTGCACAATAAATTGTAGGACTGAAACATAGTTTCAAAGTCTTAATGCAAACAAATATGTTTGGTTTGATTTTGGAGGTGGTTGTTCTATTTCAGTAAGCGAATCAGAGAAACACCAAAAAACCTGTCATTGATGGGCTTCAAGAACAAATTATAAGACCAAGAAATGCAATGTCCAGCAGCAGAGTGTGCAGACTTCATGATTCAGTGGAAAGAGGAATGATGTGTTGAGGTTGTTTTCCATCTCTGAACGCTGTGTCTGAACGCAGGTGCTGTTAAACCAGTGTCAGCCAGTGTTGTAAAGCCAGTTCAGTGAGGCTGTGTGGGCCCAGCCTAGCCAGTGTTCCGGCTTTTCAACTGCGCTTCACATTTTTGAGGTGTTTCACCAGCTCTTGACTTCGATTCTGATACAATCCCTTAGCTGTTAGTGTCTCATAGATACAAAACACTGAAATAGAGGAAAAAAATTAGATCCTAGTTTTTCGTAATATCCGTCTCCAGTTTCCTTAGATACCAAGCTCTGTCACAGATCAAGAATAAAATCAAGATGTGAAAATAGATACTTCTGGAAATACCTGATCACATGCATTCCCTGAAGAAAAGATATATAAGAAATGTAGATCCTTGGATTTCCCTCTCAAGTCATTGTGGATTGACACTCAATACCTGCTTTGTGTTCATTTGTCCCCCTTTGCCCTTCTCCTGGTATTTTTCTCTTTTCACTGAAGTGTTAATCTTCAGCACTGACCTGGAGAGGAATTCAGAGAATGTCCATGTTGCAGCAGCAAGGGATTTCTTGTAAAGATGCCCCTTCTTCTAACAATTTCTTCAAAGCTACTTGTTGTCATCTTGTTTGAGTGTCTGCTAATGAAAACTGACAGTCTGGTCCTCTTAATCATTTAATGTCACATCAAATATATGTAATTAAGGGAGAAGAAACCCTTACAAATGACGCATGTTTGAAGCTTTTTTTTTCCCTGGCATAACTGAAAACAAAATTTCTTACAGTATGTGCTGTGTTTTCTGGTAGAATGTTCTCTTCCTTATTGTAGGGCTGAGTACAAGAATAATGTACATTTATGGTGCAATTAAATATCTTTCTCATTTCATTTTTTTAACCTGCCTCTTATTTTCCTCCTCTTTTTCCATATTTAATCATATGATGTATTTCCGTAAACTTAGTATGGATTTTTCACTTTCATTTCTCAAAATGTATGAAAAAATCCATGCAACTTTAAAGAACGCTCATGAATTTTAATGAAATAACTGCCAATATTTTGAATGTATGAGCTGACATTTGAGTTAATATTGCAAAATATGATGTTAAGTGTCTGAAAATATTTTTTGGTTTCTCCTTCCCTTCACAAAAAAAGTCAGATGCACTATCTGCAAAAAAAGAAAGAGAAAAAACAAGTCTCAGTATGTGTTTTTTAAAACATCTCAACCTTGTATTGATAACTATTTGTCAGCTTATTTAAAATACCCAGATGCCTTAATCAGTCAGGCCTCTATTGTACAAGCTACTGTAAAAACATAGAGAATACAAATGCCACTATTGCAAAGACCATACAATTTAGAAAATCAGAGTATTAATCAGCCTAGAGGCTGATTCTTTACATTATAAAGCATTACAGGATTTTGCATAAACTAACAATGTGCTTTATTCAAAACTGAGTGTAATAGGGAATGCATGAGTGTGACTTGCTTCCGTCATTAATTTACTTGACAAAGTTTTCTTTTTCATTTAGAAATCATTATCTTTTTTCTTTCAGAGACTTCGTGTGATTTTTCTTTATGCATCTATCATTTCCAAAAACCACTCGAGACTTTAGGGTTTTTTCATAAAATATCAAATCTTACTTGGTCTTCTTCATTGACCTTTAGTTCTAATTTATATTTCTTACCATAGTAAAGTTCATGAGAAAATTGGTTTTTGACTCTTTGATAGATAAACTTTGCTTCATATCTTTTCAAAATGGTAATGGCTCCATGGAGTTTTAGTGTTAAAAGAATTAAAAACATTTAAAAACACATTAAATTTTTTTTTAAAAAATAATTAAAAACATTTAAAAATATTAAAACAATTAAAAACATTATGGAAGAGAAGCAGCAAAAAAAGTTCTTTTTCTTTTGGAGATTAATTCCAAACTGAACTTTCTTAGAAGGATTTTTAGTTTCTCAGATGTCATATGACCTTAGGATACTGGCACCTAGAGAAGCATTTGGAGGTGAGAAGAAAATAACCTTGTCTGCCTAGAATTTAAAAATTATGGAATTTGGGCTGAATGGCAACTTCCTCTCATTCCTCTCTTCAAAAAGAAAGGTTACGTGGTGAGAAAAGTGATTTTAACAAAAAATCTATGCCAAGAAAGTGTGAATGTCCTCACCAAACATAAACCATCTTACTACATCAGTATTTTGGTTTAGAGATAATAATTTTTCTAATGATTTTTTGTAAATACTAAAGCTAGAATTTGAGGAGAAATTTTCTTGAGAAAACACATTTTGACATCATATTCAGCTCACATTTTGTGCTGTTGCTGATAACAATATGCAAATTTGACTTTACATGGAAAATGAATAACTCATGCACAGAAGAACTTCCAGGCTGAATAGACTATCTGTGAAATTTTAGTTTTACCTTAGCTTCAGTTGTGTATGGTATCCTGCCAATCCTGCAGAGAATACTTGAGATTTAAAAGAGTCATGTGGTTGATCTACCAGGAAAAGCCAAGTATGTCTTCTGGAGCATGGTATTTCCTTTTGTTCTGGTATGGTATCTGCACATTTATCATATGCAAGAGCAAGCTCTTTTTGCTGTTCATAGACTTGGAAATATCTCCTCTAAGCTCCATAAATAGTAACAGTGGATCTATTTAGCGCAGGAGAAAGTGGGAGTGTAATTAAGAGTACATGATAGCATTAAAGGAGGAAAAATCTAGGCTGAACATTAGGAAAATCTTTCTAATGTCATATTTAGTAGACAGGTAGCAATCTAGGATAAAAAGGCAGAAATGCCTTTATCTTTTTTTTTTTTCTTCTGTCTAAGATGAGATACATGGTAAAGAGAAACCTGAATCAGAGCAGAAGTGTTCAGTGTAGGACACAGCCAACCAAATGTTTAAAAAAGTTAGGTGCTTTGTCTGAGAACATCACTAGTCTTGCTTTGTGATCAAGGAATGGTCATAGTTTGGAAAGCAGTTCCATGTCTCAGCTAACTGTGTTAGAAAGGAATAAACACTCCATGGAGGAGCTGCACCCTCTCAGTAGGCTCCAACAGACCTGTCATCTTTTTCTTTTTCCTGCGTTTGCAAAGCAGAAAATTAACAGAAATACCTGCATTACCTGCAAAAGTAAATATGCAACAACATTGCTGAAAAAGGATTGGTTAGCACTTGCACAATTTCCCAGGGTCAGCTTTTAAGATACATTTTGTGGTTGGGTTGGGACAGTTTTTTGAGATGTTTGATTAAGCAACTCTCCTGAGCAGTCACACTGTATAAACTACTGAGCTTTTTGTTAAGCATCTCCTGCTGCTTGTGTTACAGCCCAGAATCAATTTTTGTTTGCCTGAAAGCAGCCTGAGGCTGTTAACTGTGATGGTTTCAGGATATGCTTCATATGTGGTTTGCCCATCCATGCAGTGTTAATGGCAGCTCGTTGAAGAGAAGCAGAGCAAACAGCTGAGAATGGTGACTGTTCTCTGCCATCCACGTTTAATTCACCTGCACTGGTGAGACAATACATAAAGGCTTTTAAATTAATTACATCCTTTTCCAACATCCAGGACAGTAAAACACCCACACTGAAGAGACATAAAGCTGAAGACTGAGGTGATTTTTTGAAACTTGCTTTTGGTTTTGTACAGGCAGATGGAAAATCTGTGGCACTGATCTGTCTCTGACTACACAGTGCATGTCCTGGTCCTGCTACGAGCACTTTAATCCTCTCACAGGCTTTTAATTTCAGTTTGAGGCTGTCAGCAAAAAACATAGCTGTCTTATTCCAGACAGGTAACACAATAAGTTTAATGCTGGAGAGTAAGAAAAAGAGAGAATGAGAAAGGCAAGTTACACTTGATTCTCCTGCCCCCTAATCTGGGAATACAAAATAATTTCATTTCACTGCTTCAGAACCTGTGTTTTCAAACATCTTGACGGATTTTCCATTTGCTTTGAGCAGTATGTCTTCCTGACACAAAAGTAATGCACAGAAGTTCAAGGTGACTTTGAGTCAGTTTGAGTGTTCTAAACAAGGAGAGAAAACCTAACTGTCCCTAAACCTTGTGGAGAGAAGCATTTCAGACCAAGTTCTGCATTTTTAGGATATTTAAGATGAAAGAGACATACTATTACTTTGTAGAAATAATGAAGCTATCCATCTCAAGTCAATTTTCTACTTCTTGTCTTGTTATTTATTCTTCTGTAAAAGAAACAGTTGATTTAAATTAATTGACTGTGTAGGCTGAGAAGTTTTGATTACAGTTTGCAGTTTTCTGTTTTTAGTGTTGCAGTTTTGGATACTTGCATTCTTTTTTTTAAATGTCCTGCAGTTTATTAGCTTTAGCATGTCTCTTTGGACATTGATATGTTTCTTCTGTGCACAGACAACAAAGTTTAAGCCAAAAATGCATTTGGCTGTGTCCGAACTCCTGACCCACAGTTGAGGTAGGTTTCATGAACATGAATATTTATAATCCCCTCTGTAGATATCCAAAATGTGTGGTCTTTTTCCCTCTCCTGAAAATTTTCTTGTTTCCTTATGCTGTTTTCTGTTACTGTGCTCTTCACAGTTGGGTCTAGTCCCATCACAAGAAGACAGACCTCAAATAGTTAATCTTTACGTACTCAAATCCTGCCCTAGCTATACCTGTGGCTCTTACATCCCTAAAAGAATTTGCCTATTTGGCAGGTGGTGTTGTCATTAGAGCAAGGAGGGAATTGCTGGTCAGGTGAAAGGTTGATTCAGAAAGATATGGTTTATGAGAATTAGATCACTTTTTGTTGCAGAGGGCCTTCTTGAGGGCTCTTGGTAAGAAGAGGCAATGCCTGTGCTTAAAAAGTAAATGTTCATTCTCCACGTGCAATGTGAATAATTTTTGCAAAAATATGTGACTTCTGTTTGAATCATGAGCATTGGCAAGAATGAGGGACATACTAGGTGAATGATGCAGTTTATTTTCCCAGTGAACAGATGGCATCTGAATCTTTTAATAACAAATTTTGCCCTCTGCCTCCTTTGTAAAACAGTTGAGGTTTCATGCAAAGCTTTTCAATTTCTGACTATTCATTGTTTTGAGATGAAATATTTTTAGATACTGAGGTATAATCACTCTTTTGCAAATATGGTGGAAAGCAGAAGGAAAGAAGCATGTTGCAAAGCACCTTCCTTAAAGCGGCAGCACAGATTACAGCAGGAGTTGTCTGTCCACCTGTCATTCCTTTTCATAGGCTTCAAGCCTCAAGAAGTCATCTACATCTAACAAAAGTACAGAATAGCAACTATACACCTAAAATTCAAAAGGTCATAGACTACATTTGAAATAGAAATCGGCAGGATCTGTGGACACGGATTTCCATCCTCTGTGTGTGGGGATTGAATTTTTTATTTTAGTTTTGCCAGGTTTACTGGACAGATTGTGGGACTGGATGAGTGGATGGATCACTGTAAAATTGTTAAAACATTAAGAAGTTAGACATACTTAATTGTTCGTCACTTTAAGCCCCCAACTGTGATTCACTGATGAGAGAGTGAAAATAACCAGTAACATAAGGTCATTTGGAATGAGAGATCAGGTTCTGAAACACAGAGTACCTCTAGCTCCTGGAGCTTTTTTCATTATCATTAAGAATGTAGTATTTTAAAGGATTTGGAGGGTTATTGAGTAAATTCTTTTTCTACTGCAAATAAGATCTCACACACTTCTATTTTAAATGCACACCATTTCAGAAATTATTTTGATATTTTAAGCAAAGTGTAGAATACTGGACTTCTGAAATTGTTCATTAAGTACTCATAGCTTCTATCTTTATTGAATATTTCTGAAATATAATAGAAATATGGCAAATATTGTAAAGCAATTTAATTTTTAAAGTCCCTCATAGTGGCTTTCCTGTCAGTGAGTGATTCCTTTTATGGTTATCTTTCACTGGAGGTCACTGTTGTAATGATATTGCAGACCTGGCTAATTGTTTAAGTGTTCCTCTCAGGTTTAATGAACAGAGAGCAAGAATGAATGTGTGCATTTTCTTCCTAGTGAAAATCAGAATGTGTCCTACAACACAGCAGCCTTCTCTCTAAGGTATGTCGGTTTTTTGTGAAAAACAGAGTTTCTTAGGAAGAAATGATTACCTAAGTATTTTTCCTTGGTTGGTTGGTTGGTTGGTTTGGTTTGTTGATTGTTGGAGTTTTGTTTTTTGGTTTTCAGCATCAGGTTTAATCTGAATTGAGAATTTAATGAAAAACTTCAGTAAGGATTTCAAATATTGGTTTCCTGGATCCTATGGCTTTGACTTTCTTAGCTCTTGTGTCAACTGACTTTTCTTGATTGCTGAAAGATTCAAATAGATGATGAAAAGCTCTTTAAATTCTGTCCCAAGGTAGCTTTATAAAAGCATGCCTGAAGTTTAGTGGCCTTCAAAGGTGGACCTGTGTACTATCAGTTATGGTCACAAGGATCAGATGCTTTGTTCTCAATGTGCACATGGGGTTGTTTCAGCCACTTGAGTTTAATTTGAGAACTGTGGATTTGTATTGGGGTTTTATTGTATATAAGATTAAAAGAATTTCTGTTTAAGAAGGTGGGATATGAGGCTCAAAGGGAAGTCCTGGCTCATACAGTTATTTTCTATTTCCAACAATTATGCTAATAGGAAAAAAAAAAATTGACAAGATTTGACAATGGGCGAGAATGGTCAGGACAGAAAGGTGCTTTGCTTTGATTTCCTTTGGTTTGCTTTGGTTTGATTTCTTCCAGGATGGCATGCCTGCTCCATCTTTTATCTAGGTTTGATTATCTTCCTGTATCACTGTAGAAAGGAAGAGTTTTCCATGAACATTAAGAGCCATCCTTACTATTGCCTATCAATCTGGCTCTTCAGATATTATCACTGCGCAGCAGTTCCATGAGAAAAAGCAAAGCTAGCATTGTTAAATTGGCAGAAAACAGTGGTGGTCTAAGAGCTGCATCATTTCTTATATTTAACCAATCTCTATCATGTTGGCCTGGTTTTCTATATTCAGAGCCACAATCTACTGCAAATGATCATTGCGTCTCTAGGTCCATAGATACAGAATAAGGAAATGACCTCTGTTTGCTGACACGGAAATAACAAATTTCTGCCATTTCATCATTTCAGTAAAGTTCCTGCACTTCATTCTTGTGCCTGTTGCAGTGTGTTCATTTAACTGTATGATTTAAAACGGAGAGCATTTGGCTAATTAGCAGGCAGCTGTTCACTTAAGTAAATGACTCATAGAGTGATATTTATGGTGCATAACTATTTTTCAAGCCTGGAGAAACTTGGGAAAAAAAAGACACAAAAGCAGATGTTTATGCTTCTACATCCATGAAAAATGCAGTGAAAACCAACTGCTGCTTTCATTTAACGGCATTTTTCTCAAAACTTAGTGATAAACTGGCAACCCCAGCTTTCAACTAATATTTTTGAAAATTAATAATACTGTAAAGCAAAAATCCAAAATATTTAATTTCCAGTATTCATGTGAGCTAAATATGTAAAATAAATGATCAGACATCACATGAAGAGGCTTCAAAGGTTGTGATATGTATAGGCTCAATTAACACTTAGATTACAGGAACTTGCAATTTGACTGAAGCCTTTTTTGCTTTCCAAAACAATTATGTGTAACATAGTTCAACTACAAATTGGAAAATAACGATCCCCATAAACATCATACATATTCCATTTTAAAATAGCTTTACCAGCAAAATTCCTACAGTGTTCCTTTTGGTTTGCTTTGGGAGTTTATAAAGTTACAGACTTTAGCATTTGGAATTAGGACATTCTGACATTCCCCACAAAGACTACCTTTTGTCCATGCTTCTTCCCGTGAGCTGGTTGTCTCGGAACGAAAGATATCACGTTGGTGTTTTGGGAATGGGTTGAGGGTTTCTCCTCTCTTTCTCCTGCTGTAATTTGCCTGACATCTGTCCAGAGTGCCTCTCCTGCTGCTGAGTACTCTTCCACAGCTCCTCTAATCTCTCCCCTGCCTGCTTTAATGCATGCTCTTCTGGGTGCTCAGGTCACTTAACTGTAGCTCAGGTACAGTACAAAATCTGTTTTGAACAAAGAAAAAAATATAAAAGAGAAAATTTTCTATGTTCTCCCCCACTCTTTTTCTCTTTTAAAACTGGATAGTGCCAGCTGCTAATTTAAAATTTCTGAGACTGTACCAAGTTCTGAGTATGAAGTTCTGCATCATTGATGGATGAATTAGGCAGGTGCATAGTTTTTTTCTCTCTTCCTTTGTTGTACTCGTGCACCCTGCTTTCAAATTCTTCTGAGACTGTTTTATAAAAGCAGCTGGTTAAAATACACAGGTTTTAATTATTTTTAAAGGACTTGATCTTCTTTCTCATATAAATGAGAGGAAACTTTAAAAATGGCATATGTGCCTTCTAACAAAATCTATTTAAGGGCTGGGTTTTTTTGCTTGTTTTCGCTAGGACAAAGAGAAAAGACACTTCCTTTATGTAACCAGTATGCAGAGTAAAATTTTAGAAATATTCTTTTAGAAGGAGAATAGAGTCATTGTAGGATATGCACCTATTAAATAATTATTACATCTTTAAAGAGGAAACTAAGGTGCATCAGCGTTTTGTGACTATGGATTAATGGACTCAGCAGGATCCATCTGTAGTTTATTTTGTTCAACAATTTTTTCTTTTTAAGCTAGACTTGCTGCTGATAGTCAGTAGCAACCGTCAAGGAATTGTAACCAGACTGTCCAACCCTCTGTAAACTGGAACTGCTTTACCATGCTTTGTCATTGTATTCTCTGTGTCTAGTCTGGAAAAATATGTTTCAGTTCAGTTTGGAAACGAGGTGTACCAAAATGGACTGAAAAAGCACATGAAGCCTAGATTTATGCAACAGAATTGGAGGTGTGTTACTCTTTTATCACCTGATTTATTACCTATTTTATAAATTCACAATCATAGCCCACAGTTACATTTAATTGCCCTGGCATATAAAATTGCTGTCCTAATTTTCTAAATAAAAAGGAAAAAGATAGCAAAAGACTGGAGAAGCACATGTTATTGTCAAGATAAAACCTTGAGCTAAACTACCAGCCTTCAGAAGCAGAATGACCTCCCCAGTGTGAGAGTATTTTAAGATTTCACTTTTTGTCTCTCAACAGCTTTGGAACAATTTCCTAAGTGAGACTTTACAGCTGTTGTAATGGTTATTTTATGATATATTTGAAATAAAAAATGTGGTCTATACAGAGCAGGATTTCAGCAACCTTAAAAAGATAATAAAAATTATCAATTTAACGCCATAGAAAACTCTTGTAAAATGCAAGATTGACCTTGTGTGGTACATAGTGGCTTTCTCATTCACCTGAATGTTATTTGACTTGGAAGATTGACACAAATCAGGCAACAGCCGAACTGAAAAATACTAAATAAATTTTATTAGAAATATGTTTAGGTGAGATATCCTTAGCAGACAGCAGAATTATCTGCTGGGTGGCTCGTCTAAAATGCTGTCCAGAATGAGAGAGTATTCAAAACTTGTATGAAAAATATATCCGGGCAGTATAGATTTCAATGGAGGAGAGAAAAGGCTTTGTGATAGTACTGGAACTGTACAGTAAATAACAAGGCATCTCCACAGAGCAATGGTGACACATGGTCATATAAACCTCTCTATATATACCCACTAGATGAGTATTTAATAGCTCATGATGATTTATATTATTTTTCTTATATTTAATGTTATAAAAGTTGTGATTCAGTCCCTCAGTGTTGTTGTAGTAGTGAACAGTCTGTAACAGGAGTAACAGCAAATTCCTGTTGTATTTCCACCTGATGGACCTGGGGGAGCTGGCAGAAGAGCCCTCCTTCATCTATAATCAGTTCTGATTCAAGGGGACATCTCCAATGACTGGATATTGGCCAATGTGATGCCCATCCACAAGAAGGATTTGAAAGAGGACTTAGGGAACTACAGGCCTGTCAGCCTGACCTTGGTGCCAGGGAAGGTTATGGAACAGATCATCTTGAGTGCCATCATGCGGAATGTACAAGAAAAGCAGGGGATCAAGCCCAGTCATCATGGGTTTAGGTGACCCACCTAGTGGGTAAGGGAAAGGCTGCAGTATTGATGTACTCTATCTGGACTTCGGCAAAGCCCTGGACACTGTTTCCCATGGCATACTGCTAGACAGGTTGGACAGCACACTCTTCACTGAGTTAAGAACTTGCTGGACAGCCATGATGGTGAATGGAGTTACAATCCAGCTGTCATCCAGTCACTAGTGGCGTTCGCCAGGGCTCAGTACTGGGGCCAGTCCTGTTTAATATCTCCACTGATGGTCTGGATGAGGGAATAGAGTGCACCCTCAGTAAACTCACGGGCGACACTAAGTTGGGTGGGAGTGTCAGTCTGCTGAGGGGCAGGAAGGCTCTACATAAGGATCTGGACAGACTGGATCAATGGGCCAAGGCCAGTTTTATGAGATTCAATAAGACCAAGTGCTGAATCCTACTCATGGACCACAACAACCCTATGCAGCATTACAGGCTTGAGGCAGAGTAGCTGGAAATCTGCCTGGCAGCAAAGGACCTGGAGGTGCTGCTTGGCAACTGACTGAACATGAGGCAGCTGTGCCCAGGTGGCCAGAAAGGTCAATGGCATCCTGGCCTGTATCAGAAATAGTGTGGCCAGCAGGACTAGGGAGGTGATCGTGTCTCAGTATTCAGCACCGGTGAGGCCGCACTTGAAGTGCTATGTTCAGTGTTGGTCCCCTCACTACAAGACGCTGAGGTGCTGGAGCATGTCCGGAGAAGGACAATGGAGCTGGTGAAGGGTATAGAGATTGAGACATATGAGGAAGTGGCTGTGGGAGCTGAGGTTGTTCAGCCTGGAGAGGAGGAGGCTCTCTGCATACCACTCTCTGCAAGTACCTGAAAGGAGGTTCTAGCCAGGTGGGAATCGACCTCTTCTCCCAGGCAACAAGTGAGAGGATTAGAGAACAGTTTCAAGTGGTGCTAAGGGAGGTCCAGGATGGACATCAGGAAGAATTTCTTAACTGGAGGCTGTTTAAGCATTGAAACAGGTTGCCTGTCGCTGTTGGGGCGGCCCCGACACAACATAGACAATGCCTCAAACAAGGGCAAAAAGCTGTTTATTCAACGAAACAATCTCTTTTATGCACTTTTGTATGTTATAATTCGTGTTGCATATTCATTGGCTCCCAAATGACTGCAATAGACTCATCGGCTATTATTTAACTACAATATACTGCTATTGGTTGCCTATCATGTAAGCGTTAACACACGCAGAAAAATAGCAGGTGCAATATGTTGCTGTTTTCTCCTTCTATTGTTTATGCTTCGTGCTTCTGCTAATCTTACAATTCCCATGGGTAAAACCAAGTTTTCAGGGATACACAGCGATTGTGCCTAAGTCGAGATCTGGGAAAGTTTCAGACCAGCAGTCTGTTCCCACAGCTGCCCAAGGAGGTGGAGCCACCATTCCTGGAAATGTGGCACTTAGTGTTGGGGTTTAGTTGCCATGGTAGTGTTTGATCAAAGGTTTGACTCGATGATCTTGGATGTCTTTTTCAACCTTAATGATTCTGTGATTCTGTGATTCACCAGTTATTTCTTCTGACTTCACTTCTGTAATTTTTAATAGAAAAACATTAAATTGCTAAGATTTAGTATGAAGTACCACATCTGCATTGGAACACAAAGGTATAATCTTCGCTTGACAATTTCTAGTAAAGTTCATGTGTTCATTTTTTTTTTTTGAGGGATAAATTCTAAGGCTTCCAGAAAAGAAGCAATATTTTTTTCCATCTTATTTGAAATTTACTGCCTTTATGCAGTCCAGGCATGGATTCAGTGAGCTGGCAGCATGTAGAGTGCTTGGGAACAGCTTCCTCAGATAAACTTGCATTATTAATGAGATTAGATTGAGTTTGGGAAGGAGTGCACTTTAAGCTGTTGACACCTGTTGCTCCATTAATATATATCTAAGCAAATCAACATGGGAGTTTGTTTAGCACCAAAAAAAGAGGATTTATAAAGGAGAAAATCTAACCTGGTATTTGGATTTTATGGCAAATATAATGATAAACTCTGCAGCACACTTCATTGCAGCCTTTTTTGTAGTGGAAAACATTACTTCTTATCCAAGAAAAATGTAAAGCTCTGTAAGATACATATGAGATGGTGGATTTAAGCTCACATATCCTTTAAAATAAAACACTGCCATTTGTCAAAGTGGATTTGAATTCAAGTAGACCATGTGCAAAACCTGACATACAAGAGTAGAAAACTGCAAATACAGTAAGTTGGAAGAGGAAAAAAAATAATGAGAATTAACTTGTTCATGTACTGAAGAGACAAAACTAAAGCATCTACTCAAAAAGTAGATTGACTCTGATGTTTTGTGCATATAAAGATTATGAGAATGAGATGGAGAAGAAGAGAGTCCTGGTATTCAGTATTGGAATATTATCTGAGGTAGATAAATAGTACCTAAAATCTGAAGAGGATCCAAGGTAAAAAGGAGACAGTCTCCAGACTGAATGTACAAAGACCATGTGAGAAGCCTATGAGCTTGCTCACATCTTTCTCAGGCTTCAGTATTTCTTATAAAATCTAAAAAAAAAAAAAAAAGCTGAATACTACATCTATTTTTCAAATCTGCAGTTTCATAATACTCACTCTTTGTAGAAATGTTCCGTGAATCTACCAGTTTCTGGTGAAGTTGCTTAATTGAGAAGCACTACAGTGACAACTGAGTGCTTCCCTGACAGACTAAGCATAATATCCTTGCTTTCAAAAAGCAGTCTTCCACCACTAGATTAGACCAGTAGCTCTTCTAGGTGCAGTGACAGTGAGGGCTTTGTTTATTTTTTTGTTTATAGGCTAAGATTAATTAAATATTAATCACTTGAGCAGCAATTTAGGAAACGCTAGGTTTGCTAAATACAGCATTGCAGTATAAGACATCCACTTTTATGGATCTTCCATCCAAAGTAATAAAGAATTAACAACAATACACAAACTACAGGGTTTCTCAGTGCACAGATATCCTTGGCCCTGATTGCCAATATAATGAATTTAAAGTCTTTCTTATATACGCATTCAACCTAGACCAGGCCACTACAAAATAGTGAGATGGCTGCTGGCAGGCAGAGCTGTAACACCTCAAGGCAGTCTGTGGAGGGACATTTCGAGTGTCTGCTCATGGGTGGCAGAATTTCTCCCAGGAAAAGAGAGCGTTCTAAAAACCGACTTGAACAGAACTAATTACCAACTGGAATTGCTCCTGTTATATAGATCATTTGGTGTTACACTGAGCTAGAGAACAAAAACACAGGTTTAAGAGTTTGGCAACAGGGAGGCTTTGCTCTTGTGGTTATTTGCAATGGAAAGCGGATGCAGTTCCGCTTGGCTGAGAAAGGCTCTGGAGAGCCACCAGCTAAACACTGCAGAGAGAATTCTGTATTGCCAGAAACTAGTGGGGCTGGGGCTGCTTTTCTGTGTTTCCTTTCAGTACCTCTGCCATAGCCTAAAATGTCTCTTCCCCAAGGAAAGATTCCCCCAAGGAAAGCTTTAGGACAAATGGCAATATTGCCTCTTACTGTCTGCTTGGAGAAATTGAGGGAAAAGCATGATAAGAAGAGTTTCATTTGCTTTTCCCTGGTGGACTTACGAAGTAATTCTAGGGAATAAATGATTTAACACAATTTCAAGCTATTGCCCAAAGTTCCAGCAAAATTGCGTGATTACTTCAGCCTAAGTACATGATTGATAGGTTTATTTGGTAAATCTCCATAAACATATTTTTGGGAAGTTGTTAAAGTGGTGCAGGGATATACATGTCAAGTCCCTCTACCTCAAATGGTGAGTTATTTTTATCTCTTTGACTCTGCTCCATGCTCTTCAAATGGAAAATTGACTCGCATTGTTTTCCATACCATCCTTCTTTACTTTTGTGATAGGAAAAGCATGTAAGTTCTGTGAAACTTAGCTGTAGGTGGTCACTGTGTGCCTCTGCAAGTCTTTTTCAGCCCAAACGGTTCCATGATTCTATGAATAAACCTATTTTGCTCCTTTAAAAGTAGCCACAGTTTTGTAATCCCTTGCCACATAAACCTCAATTTTATCTATTTTTAAGTAATTTATCTTTTTCTTCCCTTTGTACATATACAGTAACTGAAGTGTCAGCCTCAGAAAATGAATTATTTTGCAGGCTGTCAGCAGTAGGCAATATCTCTCCCAGTCATGCATACAGGACTGTAGAGGAGAGTTGTTTCAATAGCCACTAGACCTCATGAAGTAAGTAATTCATTTTTGTTCAAGAGCAAACAGTGGGCAGTGAGGACTAAAAGAGGTTTGAACCCAGGGTTTGGTGAGCATGAGAAATGAGTTGCTGACCTTTCTGCTGAAAAGACTGGATTCACACTGGTCCAGGATCTACCAGCCTAAAAGATCACTAGTATTTCAGCTACACAGGGACTTCAGGACATGGCTACACTTGGATTTTGTGTTTGTCACATTCCGGGAATGTATGTTACTATATGTTTAATCATTACTAGAACTGCTTTGCAAAAGGAAAAATATACTTTATGTGGGAGAGTGTATAAGCTGATGTGTAAGTATTCGTGTGTCATGAAAGGACTGTGCACAGGAAGGTCTTTCTTTTGGTGGCTAAACTGCCAGTTAACTCTAGTAACAGCAAATGGATGCATTGAAGACCTCATGCTGCAGGCCAAGAGGCTATTTTGTGCTGGGAATTCAAGATCTCCAGAATTTTGTGACTGCAGTCTGTTTTAATCATTCCAAATATATTGCTGTAGGCTTAAGATGAGACTCTCAAAGTTTCTATATCTTTAAAGTGTCTATTTTAGAAATTAAACTCCTTTAGTAAAAAAAATCTAAGCCCCATTTTTTCAGTACAAGGTAAGTGCCTTGTTATGTTTGTCATTTCAAAGCTTCCTTCCAAGACAGAGGAGAAACGACAAGTTGGGCACTAGTCCCTGCACCTTCACCAAAAATAAATGTCATTCCCTGGTTTCTCTTTCACAGATGGAAGATTAGTTTTTAGGTATGTATCACATACTGATTGTGAGTTCACATGGATAAGATCTGCTTGATTAGAATGTTTTATGTGTGTACAGTGTGTGTGTGTGTGTGTGTATATACATATACACATATACACATATATATATACACCTATATGTGTGTATATATATATATGTAAGCCTTTTGTCCAACTATTTGGCAATAGTTGGAAGGATTTCTGAAGGTACCAGGTCCCATGTATGTGTAGAAAAACACATTGCTTTTGCACCTTCTTAAGCAGTATCTGCTTGTATAGTGCATAACATGATTTATTCTTGTGTAGCATGTTGACTGACAGAAATGAGAACAAACAAATCCCATTCAAGTTTGCTTTTGGGTGAAATGAGCCTGTTGGTGATTTTCTTCCCAAATTTTGAAATGCTGTCTTTTAGCCTCTCTAAGTGGAATATTTAAGCAGATAATACAACATATTTCAAAATATGTCAGAAAACTTACCGCCAGATTCAATGGTTTTTAAGCCAGGCCTTTCAAAATAGAGATGTTGTCATAAATATTTTTTTTTAATATGTTGACTAGTTAGAACAAACTTACAAATTAACTTAGGACACATCTACCTCCACATATCATGCAGAGAGCCCTTCATTTCTTGAGAATTAAATATCTATAGGAAAACGATTTGTCCATTTATTCAACCATCATATTTCATTTTAATTTTGCTATTAGTTTTTAGCTTTATCACTGTACTGACAATTTGTGAAATGCTAGAGATACATACTGCAAACATTCAACTTACCCCACATTTTTCTCAGAAAATCTGAATTAACAGACAAGCTAACAATCAAAATTAGTGTCTTCCATCAGATATTTAATCTTATCAAATTAGCAACCATTACCTCTGGGAGGTATTTTGCCCAATTAGTCTCACCATGAGTATTGGATAAAGTCACAAACTCACTTGAGAAATCAGGAAAGTAACCTTATTTATCACTGAAATAAATGCAGGATTGTACCCTGTTTATTTTTATTCATGCTGGCAGACAGCAAGTGGCACAGTGTCAGGTGACATCACTGTAGGAAAAACTCCAAGAATGCATCCTTAACATCTACTTTAAATATGACTTCTTTCAGCTTCTTTGGCCATGACTCCGTTTTTGAATTATTCAGGTACTGCTCTTGCTGGCAATACTTTCATCACCATATGTCAACATTTAATATATGTCAGAAATGTTAGGACTTATTTCCAAAGGAAGAATGTCAACTTTGCATAAAGCTGGGATGCTGAGTGACCTAGAGCATGGTGGCTGCAAATCTTTTTTAACATCCTTGGGTTTTCCACAGTAATACTAATATTACCTGAGAATTTCTATTTTCCTTTTAGTAAAAAGTTTTGGTTTGATTTTGTTTTTTTTCGCCTGTGTGAAAGTAGCAGAAATTTCTTTTTAGTCAGAGCTCCCATAGGAGTGAGCACTAGAAATTGCCCAAGTGCTACTGAGGATAAAATTCAGCTTACACAACTGGAGCGAAACACAATTTGTATGAATCCATAATGCAAGCAGAGTTTAAGAGGTCCTGCGAGGTGACTCCCCATACTCTAAACTCAGAAGAGCAGGTTGACTGCAAATCTGAGTCAAGCACAGTATAATCACTTTAAACCTGCCTTTAGTGGCAGGACAAGGGGAAATGGCTTGAAACTGAAAAAGGGTAAATTAGACTGGATATAAGGAAGACATTTTTCACAGTGAGGGTGGAACAGATTGCCCTGAGAAGGTGTGGATGCCTCATCCAACCTGGAAGTGTTCAAGGGCAGGTTGGATGGGGCTTTGGGCAACCTTATCTAGTGGAAGATGTCCCTGTCCATGGCAGGAGGTGGGGACTAGGTGAACTTTCAAAGGTTCTTCTGAACTTCTAAATCGTTCTGTGATTCTAGTATTCTGTGATCTTACAGAATTTTGAAAGAGTGTTAATAATAGCTCCAGTGAACCTGGTAAATTCAGATTATGTGGGTATATTTTGTCGTCCTAAATTCTTCCAGTGGATATCTTTTTTATCTTGCTCAAATAACAGATACCTAGTTTGAGAATTGTTTTCTATTACTGTGTGTAAGAACAGGGAAGAAAGCCAAGTATTTTGAATTTTCAAGTTTATCTTTTTTAGGTTTTGTGATATTTTTGTTTATATTTCTCGTTCCTCCCTACCAGCTCATCTTTCTCTTTTAAAGTTTATACATAACCATTTTTAAATTAGTCTTACTGTTACTGAGCCTTATTTTTGTGCACGTATCTACCATGTAGGTCGCAGAGGGCAAATAGGTAGTTTCAAGCTACAGCTGGTTGTAAAATTAGCTTATAAATACATATATCTATGAAGTTCATGGCCCAGGATACCAGCGGAAGTATTACCAGATTGTAATGAGACCCAGTCTCCAGTCATTCTTAGACAACCTGTATTTTGTACAAAAGCATAGAAAAGACACTGACGTCCAGTTTTGCTATTCATAATGGGGGCTAGGCACAGCCTCATATTGAAAAGAGCTTTAACTTTATTCCCTGTGTCTATCCTGAAAAATAATTTGGGGAAAATAATTGTCATTCTTCTCTGAAATATAATGTTATTATGTTTCTAAATGTATGAGTCTAATCAACCAACCCCCCATCTTGGGGAAAATTAGGCTTTATATCACGTTTTGGCGTTGCACAAAATTCCAGATGATATGCTCAGATGTTCATGCCAAGGGAGAAAATAGATTGTTTCCAAATAAAATGCATCTTTATTAAAAATCTATCACTTACAACGC
Organism: Cnemophilus loriae; assembly: GCA_013397755.1. Classification (NCBI taxonomy): domain Eukaryota; kingdom Metazoa; phylum Chordata; class Aves; order Passeriformes; family Corvidae; genus Cnemophilus; species Cnemophilus loriae. Next base: position 669,572 of record VZTF01007556.1, on the reverse strand, counting down.
AGAGAAAGATTGAATACTTTCGCCCAAGCATCTTGACTTTTCCCAAATCCTTAACAAAAATTGCAAATATGTAAAGGATACTTTTTTTTCCTAATGCACTGACAGTTTCAAAAGCATCACTCAGATTCATATGTGGCATTTTTCTAAGTGGTCACTTGTTATGCAAAGAAATATGTACTTAGATTATGAAACGCTTATCTTCTTGCACATATTTTTGCTTACATTATTTATGAAATCTCTTCCGCCAAGACAGGAAAGAAAATTGCACTTTTGGAATAAATGCAGTGTTACTTCGTTATTCCTTAAGGTGTTTTGAATATTGTAACTATTAATGATGTGTCTTTCCAGCTCCACACAAAACTTTTTCAAAGCCCATTTTAATAATGAAATACATTATCACACTCTACGCTTGATAGAGTGTCTGGCCCCATTGATGCTCATGGCAAAATATCCTGTGACTTCAAGAGGCAATAGAGTAAAATGAATCTGGTGGGTTCTCAAGGATAATTTGAGCAAAACATTGCAGATCCAAGCCGTCACATTTCTCCTGCTGTGATGACTGGTTCAGCTGGCAACTCCTCAGGTTTACGTGGTGCTGACCAAAAGGCCAGATTTGATTCCACATACCATCAGGAAAGACTAGTTTCAAATGAAAAGTTAATGGAATTTCCACCTAGATTTCAATGTAAGCAGGTTTGCCCTTTTCTTAGTGCAGCTGATATAGAGGTAAAATAGAATATGGGATATTTCGAAGCCTCAGTATAAGATATTTGTCAATTTAAGTTTTACATTCCATAAATAAATCATTCCTTAGCCTCAGGGACCACAGAAAACTAACATCTGTTGGGTTCATAACAGCGACTGAATTCTCGGGATGCTTCTGCATGAGCATTTTTCATCCTTCTTATCAAAACTGCACATCTTGCAGAAGCACAATGAATAGTTGTAAAAAGTAGCAATACAGAGGAATAATGACGGTTCATACCAGCCATGAAATGATTTTTTCCTTGGGTGTATTTTATTCCACATTCAAGTGAAAAGCCCCTTTCTTGCAAAACTTTAATATTCATCATTTGAAAACAAGAGTCTTCCCTTGAGCAAATCTGTAGTAGGAACAGGAGAGGAGGTACTAGAGAAATCTGTACAGTGGGTAGGTGGCCTTGCTGAGATTGCAAAAGAAGCAGAGTGAATCAGGCCACTTTTAAAATTATGTTTTTAATTGAAAAATTGTGAAGCAGCTCAGTTTGGAGTTGTTTGCTTCCTTGCAGCATAAAGACAGTCTAGCTGAAGGCTCATCGCACTGGCAGCAGGCAGTCTCAGTGGAGACTCAAGATCTTAACTCATTGTTCACATCCCTGTGACAAAAATAATGTCCTTCAAGGTTCTTTATTATACCAGTGCCTTAAATTCTAATCCTTAACTGATTACAGGATTTTCTTTTGTATATTTTGTTAGAGTACTGTGAAAGCTCATTTGTGGACTAATTCAGATGCAAGCATTGAGTCAGAAGTACTAATTGTATGTTCTGCACAGTAAATATATAATTATTTGCCATTTCCCTTCAAACAAATGGGTTGGTCAGTTATGTCTCTAATTGAAAGACATTAAGACACTTTAACATCTGATGGGAAACTAGAAATTTACAGCAAGATTTCTCTCTGCACAAAGTATTTCAGCATTGAAATATGCTGAAGCAGTAATTTACCTGGCCCAGAAGGTGCATGCATACCAAAACTTCTGGGATTACAGAAGTAATCTCAGTAACACACTCTGTCTTGTGCATTTTTCCACATTAAAAACAATGTTATTCTAAGTAAATCCTAGCAGTATAAGGGTGAGGGTTAGATCAACCTCTAGAAGAAAGTAAAACCTTCCAAATTCTCAAAAAAACCATAAACTCCACACCATCTGAACTCTAAAATTACACTTTTTGTCAATTGAGTGGACAACATAATCTGTTCTCTGAGTAGGCAATTTGGCAGGCTGTGGTGTTTCAAGTGCCACTGAACACTGAGCAGGTAGCAAGAACACTGAAAGGTAGCAAGATAGGAATTTTTAATCTTTCCAACTCAAATTATATTCCTGATTACAGTTTAAAATCTATCTGATTCACTTGCACATAGATTTAATTATGATTTAATTCTTCAGTGAGGATAGGAAGTTGTCATACTTTGTTAGGAACAGTTTTTGTAATGCAGAGTCCCATTGCAGCAGTATATCAGCATGAACCTATTTCTGGGATTGGCCAAGGTACTTTTTCCCTAAAAAGTTTGTGTTTTTATTAGAAACTGTTAGTAATTTGATGCCACCATGGAAATTGTTGCAGCAGGGTGGGGGGAGAGACACTAATTTCTTAGTAGTATGTTTGCCCTTCTTAGTTCAGTAGTCAGGCACAAGATGTTATTTTGCAGTTTGGTAGAAGTAATAGTGTAGGTACCTGAAGTAAAATAGCATGCATAAAATCTAAGGTTTATGTGTTACCTGTGTACTATGCCTTGTCTCTGCATATTTATTTCTAATTACATTATGAAAAATCTGTATCTGGGACCTGAACCGTTTGAAACCTTGTCTTTAAATGAATATATTTCAGTACGTAGGTAAACTTACTCTTTTTTTTCCAGTTTTTGATAAATTCATATACTGGATTAATGTTACCTGTTTCCAGTGATGCATGTACTCAGCCACATGTGGAAACAGGAGCAAATATCTAGAGCTCACTTAAACTGAGATGAATGTGAGATATAAAGTTATTATGTGACAACTGCTGTGGTATTGGGATGAAAATAAGTAATGTCCATAAATTTCAGTACTTGTTTCATGATAGGACAGTTTCTTGGTATTCTATAATCTGTTATATGCTGTTAGTGGGAAGAACGGACACTCAAAGTTAATTCATTCTGTGTTATAAGAATATTTCTAGAGAAAACATAAGATGTTCCTTGTGTACTTAAAATGCAACTGAGGCAAATGCAGTCCAAGGTCTGGGAAACAGGAGCACACCTGAGCTGTAAAATGCTGCACCACAGTGTCAGATTCCCCTCCCCACACTCCCACCCCCCCTTTTCACACATCAAAACCTATGTTACTATGTGATTTTACACAGTCAGTGTCTTGGCTGGACCAACAGTGGGATCCACAAGTGGGATCTCTGGAAGGTCCTGATGTGTTAGGTAGACTGAGAGCCTACTTGGAATATGCTGGGCTACTCTAAAAAATAAAATATATGTTTATATAAGAAGATAATAAAGATGTTTTAGGTGATGATACAAGGTTTTGCTAGTAGCCTCATTAGAGGACTCACCTAGGAGATATGTTACCTAGATGTTGGACCTGCCTCCGACACACTGTCTCTGTTGAGTACCCCAACTGCCCGGCACTTCCCCTTCCCTCTGCTGAGCTCACAGCCTCAGTGCGCAATCAAGAATGCAAATTTTGAGGAACAGTGCTGGAAAGAAGCAATATGTGGGACCAGCTGGGATATTTGTTGAGAACAAAAATGCAGGTTCTGCATTTTGTGTCCTGAATATTTTCAATGACTACAGTGAAAGCATTCTCTTTAAATAGTTGTAAATACAGTTTAGGTTTGATTAGGTTTGACAGTTATCTTACTAGATGCCAAAATAGTCTCTGGGGAGTATCATAATTAATTGTTAACAGTGACATGAGCAAGCGTATGCTAAGAACAAAAATAGTGACTCAGGTGAGAACTGACAGCAGTTAAATTATTATGTTGGGCTGCACAGATTCAGTGGTGTTGCTACATGAAGAATTGTGTCTATAGTTTATTGTGGCAACGGTGCAAGTGGACTGACATGCTTGAACTCTTAAGCTTATTCAAATCCACCAAATTATGTACCTTCTGGTAAAGACAACAAAGGCTGTGTGGTAGAAATAAGAACAGGGTTTGTAAATGCATAGAATAAGACTCCAAACATTGCTTCTAATTCCTATTGTTTTCTTGTGCACACACATCCTCATGGAGCATATTGGGGGGGGGTGGGTGGGAAGGAGAGAGAGAAAGAGGCTGTGTGTATTCTAAGTCTCCTTTACATATGTCTCAAATCTAATTTTATGGGACAAATTTTCCTAGAAAACTTCTCAAAGGCTGTGACATATGATCGATACAGCCTTTGGAAGCAGACAGCAGACCGCCTGTTTGGGAATTGTCTGAAGAGGAGTTGGAAAAGATCCGCTCTCAGAGCGAGCTCCTTTGCTGTGGGAGAATTGCTTACCAAATGTTCCCCTTCCACTTCCAAGGTTTTTCAGCAAGTTGCTGACCTGGGCTTTTCACAACAGTGCTATGATAGAAACCAAAGCAATTTTCTGGCTTTTACTCCAGGAGGTGCTAAGTAACTGGAATCCTTTGTTTGTCATTCCTTGCTTTACTAATGCCTGTGTTTCTTAGCTTTTCACTCTTGTATGCAAAGATATGGTTAATTACTCTTATTCATGAAATACCTAAGTTTCAGTACCTCATTTATAGTTAGGCTGAATACAATAGAGATTTCTTTCTGTCATGCTTGGAAAGGAAATCTTTGCCTGGTCTCAGGAGAATGGACTGCATTTTGTGACTTTATTTAAAAATTAACCATGAAATAAAATATTTTCACCTGTAATGGAGTAAATTCTAACCTGTTCATCTTAAGTTACCATATCTTACGACTTCAAATGTGCAGGGATATTTGCTTAATGTAGAAAAGGATTCGTTTGTGCTCTTTTTTTTTCATTTAAAGCTCCCTTTCCCATATTCTCTTTGAAGTAGTGCAAATAACACTTTAAAATGTGTCAAAAGTTACTCCAACTCAAGAACGGACACTGACACAGAAATGTAGTGATAATTTACAAATTTAAACACAATAGCACTGTCTTTTCATGTGAAATCCTAGCTCCATGCAACTTCTTAGCACAGATTTTCTTCATTTTGCTGTACTTCTACCACTTACTGTTTTTCCATTGGGAAGAGCATCATCTATTATTTATCTGTAGCTTCAAGCAGCCTCTTTGCATGTTTCTTTCAAATATGAAGCAGCTGGCACTATTTCAGCTGGAGAGTAAGTTTTATGGAACATAAGACTTCATTAAAAAGTTTCCAAGTTAAATTTATGTATTTGTACTGACTTATTTGTAATGCTTGATTTTCATTTTGTTTTGCATAAGTAAAGCCTCTGTGCAGTATTTTAGGAAAGTACACATGCAAATCTTTTTTGGGATCGGATGAAATTACCTGTTCCCTTCCCTGTAGTAGTGGAAAGATATGTGTGCTGTCTTTTGTCTTGGAGCATAAGGAATTCCTTCTTTCTCATAGGTCATTAAAAATTGAAAACAAAGAGTAATGCTGTAGCCTATCTGTAACAGTGTGGCAGAATTACATTTATCATTTCAGTCTGTTAGCAGGTGTTGATCCTCAGAGGAGAATCCAGATTGGTACGATTGAAATGATAGGACAGGGACTTCTTATGCTACCCAGACAGAGAGGAGAAAGAATGCAGGCAATGGCTGAAACGATGAGTTTTTAGGTCTGGTGAGAAGAAACAATTTTGGGAAAGGACAAACTGAAGTTCTGAGTGCCTCAGTTAGCTTGACTCATGATACTACGTTATTCAAGTGAAAGGCCTATCCTTCGTAAAACACATTATATCCGTTGCAACAATATGCAAAGAAAGGAACCTCTCTGGTGTTGACCTCTGCTGCAACTTTACTCCAGCTATTTACATATTTTCAAGATTCTGAGCATGGTCAGGTAGGAACTGTTTCATATTTTCAGTGCCTGGAGACCTGACTTGGCTTGATTTTGCATCCTACATTTGCTGTAACTCAAGATCCAAAATGGTCAATATTCAGTCTCATTCCAATGGACAATATCTTGTAGTTTATCAGTCCTCTTTGTTACTATAAGGTTGATAAATACAGTCTCAGAAGCATTTGCTTAACTGCATAGTAGTACCTGAGATATCACTTTAGATTATGATGGCTTTAGACTGTTTTGTAAATTATGTATTCCTACTTCTCTCTCTGTCTCAATCCTCCAGTATTATGTTTATGACAAGATATAGAGCCTAAAAATTTGCATAGAGGAATAGCCCAGTAAAGATTTGTTACACTTAGAAAATGCCATTAACATTTCAAAGTTTTTCCCCTTTCACAGTAAATATGACACCAAACTTGTGCATTTAGGATATGATTTAGAGACTTTGTCTACACTTGTTTGGAATATATACCGTATTTCAGACATGGCTTGGTTGCTCATGAATAAATTCAAGTAAATTTTCATACAGAGTGAAAAATCCATCATAACCCTTGTGCATTTGAAATCCTTGTAGCACTCTATTGATTCATTCATTCATATATGTAATCACAGAAAGGTCAAAGTTAGAAGGAACCTCTGAAGACCATCTGGTTCAACCTGCTGCGTCGTGCCCAGAGCAAGGCTTGGGTTAGGCTACCCAAGGACCTGTCAAACTGGTTTGAGTGTTCCCAGTGAAGGAGATTCCACCACTTCTCTGGGCAACCTGTTGCAGTGTTTAATTGTTTTCCCAGTGCAGAATTTCTTTTCTTATGGAATTTACACTGAAGCAACTGCACCACTTGTGAAGCCCTTAACCTCTTATCTTACCAGTGGACATCCCTGTGAAGAGAGTGACTCAGTCTGCTCTATAACTGCCTTTTAGATATTGCAAGACTGTGGTTATATCCCCCTGAGCCTTCTCTTCTCTAGGCTGAATACAGCCAATTCCAGCAATCTTTCTTCACATATCAACTTCTCCAACCCTCTGGTCATCTTGCTGACTCTCCACTGAATTCCCTCAAATTTTCCATGCTGCTCATGAACTCTGGAGACCAGGACTTGGTACAGCAGAGCAGGATAAATAGTATTTCAACTTTGACCTAACAAGTGCAGGGCAGATAGGACATTCCCACATCCCTCCATCTGCTGGCTGTACTCCTCCTGTTGATGCAGCATAGGACACATCTAACTGCAGGTTCATGTTCAGCTTGAATGTAAACAAGTCCATGTGCACCAGGACCTGCAGGGCTTTTTCCACAGAGCTGTTCACTACATAGTTGGACCCCAGCCCATACTGCTGTGTGAGTTATGCAGGAGTTCACATTTATCTTTGTTAAACCTTGTACAAATTTTCTTGTCCCCATCTGCCAGCTGCTTGTTTGTATGGTGGCTTTTCTTTCTGGCTGACCTCCTTCCATTTTGGTACCACCCACAAATTTGGTGAGGGTGCAGTCGCTCCCATCACCCAGATCATTCATAAGACGTTGAATAGTACTGGACCCAGAATCCACCCTGACAAACCATCCAGTGGTAACCAGCTGACACTTGAACTTCAAGTCCTTGCTCACCACCCTTTGAGTCAGGTGGGTTAGCTGGTTTTCCATCCATCTTGTGATCTTTTCAGTTCATTTCTTACCTGCTTGCCCATAACAACTTGTGCATGAGGCATCATGTTGGAGACACTCCATATACGCAGGTGTGTACATGCAGGCATATGTATGTATTTTAAAAAGGAAGAGTATATATCCCTATAAACAGATTTAGCAGTACTGTGTTACCATTATGGTTCTGTGGCTGAGAGGCCAAAGATATGCTGATAGGCTCATGAATAACTTTTGTCAGCAAAAATTGTCGATCTAGCAAGGAAATTCTGAGGATGCTTCAATTCTAGGGGTTTATTACCTTAAAACTCCCTTAAAGACTCTTCATAAAAGTATTACGATAGTAGTTTTTCTCCCTTGGTATTTTAAGAATTGTGCTTCCTTCATTTTAGGAGTCTAGTGTTACAATTTTCTTTTGAAAACAGTCAAATTACAATAAGTTTAAGCAGCTAAATCATCTTTCTGAAATGCCTCTATTTGTTTTATTGATGCCTTAATTAACAGTCATGCTACTAAAATACTAAATCTAGAAATGCCTTTGTGCCAGAGTCTAGCGGATTCATTGGTCAAAAGGATCAATTTTTAAAACAGAGTCATGCCAAAACAAGTTTTTTTTCTGTGCAATGCAATTCTACCTGAACTTTCCTTTTATGAAATGGCATTCAGCCCATTACATTACTTTGTTTGAAGCACAAGCAGACTGCTTCTTAAAGACATACAATAAATTGAATCAGTCCTTTTTCTGATTGTGAACCTCAGGGTTTGCCCAGTCAAATGCATTGTATTTTTCTTTGCCAAGACAACAAATGAAGTACAACACAAGGGACCAGCACGCTGTGGTATCGGAGATGCTCAGCAATAAAAATATCTCAGCAAAAATGTTGTCAAACAAAAAGATACCTGCTGCTATTACCTGGAAGGAGGTAATATTTTTCTCACACAGTGGTGTGAGATGGCAGTGGTGTGTTCCAATTTCTTCAATCTTTGGAGTGCTAGCAGGAAGGAAAGCTCTAATTTCAGAACCCTGAAGCTGGAGAGAACTGGACCTGTGGGTCCTTGCATGTAAGACAGGACGAGGTCTGGCATTAACATACAACCTGCCACTCCTGATTTAATAGACTTAGTCATACTCAGTCTTAACAACACAAGGGAATGTAGCAACTCAAAAGGATTTTTAACAGGATGTATTATGGAGAAAGTGCCTCAAACCGGGAACTTATTTTCAACTCCATTCTTTGATTGGCTCAGAAATTTAAAGTGCCTTATGTTAATGTAGATGTTGTAGACACTGGCAAGTCACATGCTCTAGAAGCTGTAAATGAATTCTTCAAAAGAAGCTTTGAAATCAATGGTCTCCTAGCTATAAAAAAACCTCACAGCTCAAGTAACTGATGAAAGTCCACTCCTGCTTTTCAGCAAATGATTTTGAAGGAGTATAAATCCACCATTTAATGCCTTGCTGAGCTTTCATCCAGATTTCATTGGAGGTTACTTTCAAAATTTGGGCTTGATTTATTGAGATTTGGCATTAATGAAAGTCAGACAAAATGCACTTCGTCATGTGTCTGCTAGAATTTCCTTATAGAGAAGTTATCCCAGTGAATTACTGACTTCTAGAACCTGTTTTCCTTCTCTCGGAACAAACTGGTGAGGCCCTCAATGCATGTAATAGATCTGACCAGAGCATACATTGACAATGATATCTGGCAAGCCTGTATTCCCTAAGGCTACATTCTCATATTTCCACAGTGGATCTGCTGCCAGAGTAGTAAAAGCTTTCAATCAGATGAGAATTGAGCTTTGTGTGATGCCCGTGCATTTATTTTAAATTAAAAGTTGCTTACTAACTACTCTGATTTACTCCTGTTAAGAAGCAGCTTACAATCCAATTATCCTGAGTTGTGAGAAAAATTATGTTGATTTGTATGATTTCAGTGGCAAGATTCCATCATGTTCCCTGTGTGGTTTCCACCCTTTTTTTCAATTTCAACTGATGTTTTATTGTTGTAACCAGCCTTTAGAATAATGATTGCCAATTGCCTTAGAACCAGTCAACTAAGAACCTAGAGTACCTGCAATTTGTATGACATTTTCGTTTTGCTAATTTGGTAAGAAACTCTGGAATTTTTCCTGGGAAAGAACATTTAAGAGGATTTTTTTTTTTTAACGTATATATGTAATAGATAAGCAAATAGAAAATTTTTTAATTTCCAAGAGCAGGTCCAATGGGGCTTTGAGCAGCCTGGTGCAGTGGAAGGTGTCCCTGCCCATGGCAGGGGGTTCAAACTAAATTAGTTTTACAGTCTCTTCTAACCCAAACTATTCTGTCATTCTATGATCATTAACTGAATTCTCTGATAATCAACTGAATACTATGTTAATCCACTAATCCTATGAAATCCTATGTTAATCATCTGAGTCTGTGATGATCAACTGGATCTTCCAGACCAACCGTTTTCATAATCTGTATTGGCACTGCCCTTTCTGATGCTCAACCAGAATCCATCTGCCAGACACTGGTCTTCTCTAAAGACTGACTCCAGAAAAGTGAATCTTTTCAGAGACTGTTTTATTGTTATTCTATTACTGGAGAACTTCACTATGTGATACCAGATGTCTGCACTAGTCTTTATGCTGTTTGCTCCCTCTGGATGGGGTTCTGTTTTCTGGGGGAATAGCAGTACTGGAAGCATCTGCCCTCCTCGCTAAGGACAGATAAGATTCCCGTGGAAGAGGTTCCCTTTCTAAGGGAAAATGATCAAGTAGGCCCTCAACATGAGTAACGTTTTCATTGCTTGAAATATAACCCTCTAGGAAAAGATCATTTTTGTATCTAAACCATAAAATTCATTGGCTGTTCACAGTCCTTGTTTTATCCCCCTAGCTAAGTTGCATATTTAGATAACCGTGTTTGAAGGACTTAGACTAGACTGAAATCATCCTGAGATGCCTCATGTGTTTCTGACCTGCCATCTAGAAATCTCCTCAGTCGAGCCTCTGTCTTCCTAAACTCCCAAGCAGTACCAGACTGAATTAATAACAGGTCTGTTTCTCTGGCTCTGTGGACTTTGCAAAGAGAGATTTTAAACATGTAAAATTATATTTTTTTAGTCATTCTCTGAATAACTCTTGCTCGTAACTAGTATTTGTAGATAGCTCACGGTATGTTTTCAGCCAAACAGGATATCAACATTTGATGTAGATGTGAATCTGTGAATTTAATCTGAGATACGGACTTAGTTTAATAAAGAACATTACTGTCTGAAAAAAAAAATTGTATCTTTCCTTAAACTTAGGTGATTTTGCATTGAAAAAAGCATTTGAACCTGTAAGAGGAACGGAGATCTAAGAATTTTCTCCTGATCAATTTGAAACAAACCTGAACAAATATTATGTAAAGTCAAGCATTATTTTTCAAATATCTTTCAGTAAAAAAATTGAGATGCATGAAAAGAAATATGTAAGAAATAGCTTAGAGTGACATGAAAGAAAGCCTTATTTCTAACATTCTGGATTAGAATTTCTTCCCTAACTAAATCCCAGACTGCATGAGAGAGAGCTCTTGGAAAACAGCACCGTTGACAGGCAGAGATGGAATTTTTCATTCTTCCATTCAGAGCTCAGATCACTTCTATACCCTTTGCAACAAAATCTTGTATGGGTTTTTCCTAACAGCTGCCATCTGTGTTTTGGATTTTATTAAGTGAATTTGTTTCCCTGAACAAAACAAAACATCATTCAGGCTACAGAAATAAGTAGACAGGTGGTCTACATAAAAGATATTTTTCCCATTGTGTCGTATGCCACGATTTAGTCTAATTATCCCTATCATCTCACCCCTTATATTGTGATTTTTTTTTCCCCCAGAGGAAAGAAATAATGGCATTACTTTTTGGGAACAAAGAATTAACTTGGAAATCATGCAAAAAAGCAACACTGCCCATTGGTAGTCTTGCAGAAGTGCTTTGGCAACAAAATAAAGGACATAAAAGGGCATCTCAAATCTAGTAAATCTGGGGAAAAAAATAAGTAAATTATTTTTGGGTTCTGTGCCTGTCCTTGAGTTTCTCCATCAGTTCTCATTAGCTTTTTATGACCATTTGTGTTAGAAGTCTGAATACAAGATAAAAGCTCATTCATTTGTGGGGAATACAGCTCTATGTGGGGCTGTGGAATACATCCTGTGCTATATAATACTGTGCTATACATTAGGAAACAAGAACCAAAACTTGTATTTCTAACTTCTTTGAAAGGAGGGAGATTAGTCTGTCGTTATAGCATTGCTTAGCTTTTGATTCTTCTTTAATTTTCACTTCTTTCCTCCCTACCCCATACCAAGACTACCACGATAATGCAATTTAGTACTGTCAGTGCTTGGCCAAACTAGAAGTAATCAGCTCCAGTAGTGTAATTCTGTTAAACATATCCATTACCATGCACCCCCAAAGAAAATTTTACAGCCCATTACAGCCCACTCCCTTGCATAAAATGGTGAAAATGCTAAGAGCAACCACTGAGATGAATTATTGTCAAGTGTTTCATTTGGATTCTAAAGAAAGAAGAAAAGAAAGCTTGGGCCGAGTTCTTAGACATGTGATATCTTTCATGCATTTAGGTAAAAATAAGGTGAGGCTTCAGGTGCTTCTGTCCCTCAAATGCTAAATAAAATACAACACTCAACGCATGTTCCCATATACTCACATTCTAAAAATCTGCATTCTGTAAGTATTCATGCTTATATTGGTTTCGTGACTGTTAACAAAAGAAAGAAAATTCTGTCAATTAAATGTGTGCAAAAAGTCAGATCTTAGAGCACCTAAGCATTGTTAGAATGAACCAGAATAAATAAATGTGTAAATGTATTGCCTATATCCAAGTCCGCTTGGACATTTTCACCACTAGTAATTAGAACAATCTCTCAACTCAGTGTCTCAGCGGAGTGGCTAAGAAATGAGAACAACATTTCTAACAGAGCATCGGGTGTTATTATGTGGGAAATGCTGAGAAACAAGCCAGGATTAAAACCAGAACAATTGCAACGGGAGTTCAATTCCCTCTTTAGTGAACTGATCAGCTTTGCAATCTATTTAGGTATACCAGTGAAGGGAGACAGCACTGCACAGCCCTTTTGGTCACAGGACGGTGTCTTTGCTCTATTAGAAGACAGGCAGCTTTCAGTGGTTTTGTTGAAAAACGTGATCCTTTTGCAAAGAAGGGGAGGGGCAGACTGAAATCCTTCTGCTATGAGATAATTTCAGGGGGTTGGGATATATAACTAGAAAACCTACAGGTAATATATTGATGCCTTATAGACATCCAAGACAGTATTATTATAGGAGGTAATATAAAGAGTGGTCTTTATTGAAGGGCTCCGAGGGGCAGATATGGAAAAATGTCCACCCTGCATGGGCTGAATATAATTTTATAAGTTTGGCAAATTAGCATAATTGCAAGAATCACCAATTAGAAGCACAGGCCATGAAGTAATTCCCCCCTTTAGGTTCCACCTCTTCTGTAGCCCCCCTTTAGATAGGAACTAAANGGGCAGATATGGAAAAATGTCCACCCTGCATGGGCTGAATATAATTGTATAAGTTTGGCAAATTAGCATAATTGCAAGAATCCCCAATTAGAAGCACAGGCCATGAAGTAATTCCCCTCTTTAGGTTCCACCTCTTTTGTAGCCCCCCTTTAGATAGGAACTAAACTTTGTTTATGAAAATGTGTCTCTGGTTTCAACCTTGACTCCCAGAAACAGCTAAGATAGGATAGGGGCCTTGGACCCCCCGGGGCTTGGAGCCTCTGGACTGTGTTTTGTCTTTCTGCCTATCAGGGTAGGAAAAAGGTAGGGAAGCTAGCTAGCTAGCTAGGAACTATATAACTATATAACAATGGTCTACAGAGCTACAAATATGTATGAAGGAAATATAAAAGCAAAAATCATTCTGGCATCATATACATCCTCCCTCTTCCCAGGGCATTACAGACATGGGATACAATAAAGTTCTGCTTCCAGCATAGCCTGAATTACTCCACAGTCCACATACAGTTGCCAGTACAACTGAATTTGAACTCAAATTCAATTGAATCTGCACAATGGATCAGAGAACCTGGCTGCAAATGTTGATGTTTTAGACCCTGATAAAATGGGGAGGGGGTGTTCTCAATACACAGCATGGAATATTTATTAGGTGGTGTCACAGCAGGGCTTTGCCTAATTATTTCATTTAGTCCTTGTTTCTCAAAAAATGGCAAACATGGGAGTATCTGGATATTCATGGCGTTGAAAGCTGTGTTCTGGGAAACATGTAGGACTAAATTTATGAACTGTATAAAGACAGGCAAAGCTAGAGAGAAGTCATGGCCAGATCTTCCTTGTGGGCTTTCTATCAGTGGTTGATGTACTGTATTGCCCTCTAGAAAGACCTCTTGAGTACACCGTAGCAGAGACCATACTGACTAAGATAAAGATCAAGCATAAGCAAAATTTATTTTCTGTCCCTGTTTCCCCCAAAATTTAAGTGAGCATTTTGATAGTAACAAGTGAAAAAAATGTAAGAGAAACAGCCCTGCAGACACCAACCTCATCAAGGGAGGAGGGGAGGAGGTTCTCCAGGCACCAGGGCAGAGATTTCCCTGCATCTCGTGGTGCAGACCATGGTGAGGCAGCTGTGCCCCTGCAGCCCATGGAGGTCCACGGGGGAGCAGAGATCCATCCACAGCCTGTAGAGGACCCCACACTGCAGGAGACAGACATACCCTGGGGGAAGCTGCAGCCCATGGAGAGAAGCCTATGCAGAATCATGTTTCCTGGAGCAGTCTGTACCTGAAGGACCGTACCCTATGAAAAGGAGGTAGTTGGAGCAGTTCTTATACAACTGCAGCCTGTGGGAAGGACCCACAGTGGAGCAGGGGAAGAGTGTGAGAAGGCAGGGAAAACCCATTACGAACTGTCTACAGTCCCCATTCTCCTTCCCTCTGAGCAAGTGGGGAGCAAGTAGAAGAGTTGGGACTGAAGGACTGAAGCTAAGACCACTTGTTTTTTCCTTTTTTACATAAGAAAACAAAATATTTTCACCAGTTTTGTTTACAGTGGGATTCTTTTGGCTGAAACTTTCAAAGAATATTCAGATGAAAGGAAAACTCCCAATAACAGAAAATGTCAGCCCACACACACAGAGGTGTGTTAAGGTTATAAGGAAAGTTTATAAGGTATTTGGCAGTCTTCATAGTAAGTGGTGCTATATGCTCATGTATAAAACATACCATTGTGATCCGTAGAGCTTTAGTACCGCCTGTTTGACATGATGGCAAACTTAATGAAGTCAGCTGTAGTTCATACTGCATTCTTGCCACCATTTCCAAGTAAGTTCTTGAGCTGTGTGAAAGCCAGGGCAGGTTGTGCCCATGTCTAATTCCCTCAAGTTCAACAGGAGTGCTTCATGAATGTCACTGTGGAAATGTGGCACAGCTGAGAGCGCACTGCCGCGACCTCTTCCCACAAGCAGTCTGCAAGTAACTGAAAAATTCAGCAACCTGCTGTTATCATCTGTCACAGTTCACTTCTCCTTCCTTTCCATTTATTCCTCAGTTGCAGCTGATAACGTATCAAGATCTATTTTTTTTTTTCTTACAGAACACTAGCCTGGTTTTAGGCACTATAAATAGGCTTATGGAAGTCTGGAATTTTTTCTGTAGGGTGAAAATGCAAGTCATTGTGGGTGTTGAAGTAATTTACGTGCAAACATAGTTTTTCACAGCATTAAAATATGATTAATAGATTCATTTTTAGCCTAATCTCATGACATTGATACCAATATTTTAGTGATATAAATGTACTACAATAAAACTCTTTTGTTGTCTCACTTGATAAGAAAGATGTTCTTTTTTCCTTTTCTGTTACACGGAGAATTTTTTCAATTGATTTCTTCCCCAAACCACCTTAAATGCAGTTTCGAGAAGTGGTGAAAGACAGAAAACATTTCTTTTTTTTCCTTCTTTTTTCCTTCTGAGTTATAATATTGCAGATTCATTCATATTGCACTTTCCAGCTGTTGAAACACAATAGTAGATTACAGGAAATGGCACATTTCACTGCACAAGTAGCCATAATCCAACGATGCATAACTTTTAAGAAGTGGGATTTTCTTCCTTGCAGTGCAAGGAATGGGAATTTTAGAGCAGCCTTCCAAAATGCTAGCTGCCAATTCTTATTAGCCTGCTACTAATGGGGGTGTTCCTGTGTCACAATTTGCTCCACAGGAGGCCGTATGGAGTTCCTTATGATTGCAATGCACCGCTGCTGTTTGAAAGCTGCCACATCAAGGTTAGGAGGAGAACAGATGGGCAGCATAGAGTGCAATGAACAGTGTGTCAGAAACTGTGAATCCTGTTTTTGGTCTGTGTCCTATCTTATCAATAGCTAGGAGTCCCTTCAGTATACGTTAAGCCGGTGAAGGGATCTGGTATTCTATTGATAATTTTGGATTCAGGACAGAAGTTAGTTGAGCAGTAAGTCCTTACTAAAGAAAATCTTCCATAAACATAGAATAACATCAAGCATAATTTATTGGATAACGAATAGCTGTAAGAGAATGCTGAGCTCATGTTTCATTTCATTTTTATTTATGCATAGATTATGGTGGTCTTAAATGAAGGATGAAGTTGCAAGTTTTACCTTTATTCTGATCACTGACTACTGTCTAGGGAAAAAGACTATTTCCATTTCAGAATGCAAAATTGTCTGAAGAATTACCTAATGCTTAGAAAAACAGTACTTCCACATCAGTTGGGTAAATTAATGAAGAGGATGAATAAGAACACATGTGAATGTGTTTGCATTGTCATGAATATGGCAAAGCAGATTTTTTCAGAATAATGTAATGCATAAACCACAATTATCTTTGCCTCATGTGAATACAGTATACGTGTACATTCTTAGATTAATAATTGTTAATGAGTTAAATGCATGTCCAGGGGGTTAAAACAAGATGATTTTTAAGGTCCCTTTCAACCCAAACCATTGTATGAATTTTGTAGTTCTTAGAAATTGCAATATCTGTAATTCTTCCAGTGTCTTGCAATTTATCATGCATGGCCATAACACCTTAAACACTCATGAAAGTCACAGTGACATCAATGAAATGTTCTTTTATAGGCTTACAACTTCATCCAGTACATCAAAAGATTAGTATAAATGAACCATAAAGAAGCTAGCAGTATAATTCATTTCATTCCACAATCTGGTTTCGGCAGTGGAGCTGCAGGGAAGTACCTTTATTAAAAATGATAAAATTATGCTTGAGGACACAATACCCAGCGTAGCAAGGAGCTATCAGGAAAATACGTGTGTCCAAAGTCAGAGTTTATAAAAGTGGTTATTTGGTCTCTACCAACAGCATCATGCTATGACCTATTTAAACATACCTATTTTTGTGCACCCAATCTGGAGTGGTCTTCATTCCAATATTTCCTTGTGCAAGCAGTGACTAAGTTTTATGTGTAGGAACAAACAAGAGGGATGTGGAGGATTGCCAGAACAGTTAGATTCCTATAATTAATATGTTAAATCACAAATGTATATTTTCGTATTTGTAGATTATAAAGAGAATGTTTCCAAAGGATATTTTAAAGGTATTTTATTTGGAATAATTTTTATTAAATAAAATTACTAGTAGTTGACAGCATTGAGTTATAACTTTAGCGAAGAATGTGATCAGTTTTGCAGGATGCTGTACATGGCATTTTTTTGCTGAAGTGCAAGCCTACATAGTGATGTGTATTTTCTTTTTTTAACTCTGGCCTGAGAGTTTATAAGGAAGGTAAGATAATTAGAAATACTCTTTTACTGAAATTTTACATAGCTAATTGTTATTTTTAGTTTTGAAATATATTCAAGTATTAAGAAAAACATACATTAATACCTGACATGAAGATTAACTAGCTTTAAACAGACATTTCTCTGTATAAATTTAAAAGACATCTAATTATACCATGTTGGATAATAATGGTTTTTGTCTATAGGAGAGGCCACAGTAGTATTATGCCAGAAATAAACATTGCATATGTTTGCATTTACATTACAACTAACAAGATTCCTTCCTCTGGGGCTGCTGTGGCTCATTGCTAATATTTAAAGAGTTCTTGATCAAATCATTCCTGTGTGCTGCCAGTACAAAAGAAAATTCAATTATTATGCCAAAAAATGGAAGGCAGACAGGAAAAGAATATTTTAAGCACTGTATTCAACTGTGTGTTTGGCATGAACATTTTGTCCTCTACTTCACAAATATTTAGTATTATGAATTTTTATTTGCAAATAGATGAATTTGCATAGGATCATTCAAGCTAGTATAATTAATCGTGTGTGTTTGCAGAATGATAGATGTATATATTAACCAGTATTTAACTTGCTATTTAACTGTTGTCCAATTTTTTATTTTGCCTCTTGTCTGAAGTGAAACAAGTGTATAGGTATATTATGTTATCTCCGTAGCATATTGGTTGGAACCCTTCCTAGATCTCAGATTTGTAATATGAGTTATGAGCCGGGATATAAATAACTGTGTCAGCTTCAAAAGGAAGAATATTTTATATAACCGTATTTTTAGCTCATTCAGAACTGATGGAAGTTAGCTACTGAGTCAACTGCAATACAGGGTAGTATATTCCAATTTTCTTTATTTTGTCGGTATACTGCAAATTTCAACACTGACTTTTTGCTGGAATAATCTTCCATGAGGAAAATGCATGAAAATATAGTAAATGACTTGGTCATTTTGCAACAGAGACGACAGCCCTGCCAGCTGTACCAGAATCTGCTTCTAAAGAGACCAAAGTTTGGTAATCCACTGTGTTATTCACACAGTGGGTTTTTTGTAGATTGGGTTTAATGTTTTTCTAAAGAAAATGAAACCTGAAATATCCAGTTCCATCAGACTTGAAGTTTTCTCTTTCAAATGATACAGAACATTTTTTCACTGAAGGTTCTGGGGGTATCTTTCACTGGGTATGTCTTTCACTAAAGCCCTCTTGCCTGGAGAGGCTGTGGAGAGCAGGCTTTGCACAAATTGCTGCCGTGCAGCCTGCATGAGCTGTAACAGAATGAAAATCCCTGGTAGTGTCATCTGCTGGAGGGATTTTGCAGAGCTGTCAGTCATGTTTGCTCGACAGAAGGGAAGGGTATTCTTGTTTCACACCTCAGTTCATGGTCTCAGGGGTGTAATCACAGATCACATGAAGGGTTTCTCCAGGGAGGTACCACAGAACCCGATGAATGCAGCAGGCTTTTTCCATGGAAGTTGCCTGAGAACTAGCCCTTGTTCCCTAGGTCCGGGAGGCTATGAGTAGTGGAAATTTTTATTCCGCTGACAGAAAGCTAGACTAGATATGCACGAACCATGTGCTTCACTAATCCAATCTAATGGCAGGAAGCCTAACGATCCATATGCTCGCTGTGGTCTGGCGTTGCAGAGGCATGCTGACAATTTGGCGATGGTGACTGTTCCTGTGGGCGTCACTGAGACATTCCTGTTTCGCTTCTTCTCTTCAGTATCATATGATGTTCTGGGAAGCTGTGTACATTCTGTTTCTTCATGCTTCAAGGAGAATGACATTGCATACCCTGAAGCCCAAGAAGTTAAGAAATATGTACCACAAGCTGTAAAAGACCAGGAGGTGAAACAGGGAAGGTTTTCTTCGCCCAGTAGTTTAATACCACCAGCCAGTTTCTCTGCTTATGACTGTCATCTTCGTCTCTAAAGCAGCCAAGCTCTCTTAGCCGTGGAGCATTTCATATTCCTATCACTCCTCTTCATGCTTCTCATCATACTTGGTTACATCTTTCAACCAGAACATTACTCTTTAAAAACATGGTGCTGCTTACGTGTCCCTGAAAGTGTACTTCTGAGGCCAAATCATCTCAAAGCCAGGGGAAATTGTCTGTGTGCTGAAGTTATCCTTGGACGCAAAGGGAAGGATAATATCCCTTCAGTCATTTAAAAGAAAAATAAACAAAAACAAACAAACAAACAAACAAACCACAAAAAAAAAAAACAAAACACACACACACACAACCAAAAAAAAAAAAAACCCAAAAAAAAAAAAACAAAACCTGCCTGTGGAGTTCATTTAGGGATGCAACTAGCTTGAAAAAGACTCCGATCATTAAGTGTTCAACAAAAAATATCCAGTTATTGACAATTAGAAAACCATTTGCCAATTATTCTAGCTTCAAAAAGGGCATTTAGTTGGTCATTAGAAGAAATTTGAAACTGGAGGAGCCTTGTGTTAAGTTCATTGCTGAATATCCCTGCAGAGTGATTGCATTCCAGGTAAATTTCATCCATGACATCTTGCTTTTAGCCATACCATTGATGACCAATGGCATGAAAATTGCTAGCTTAGGAAAATAAATGTAACTTTGTTATTCAGTGCATTTTTAAGAAAACTTTTTTCTTTGCATTCTTGCTCTCAACCTGTTCTCTAATCACAACTAGTGCTGAGGACAACCAACATGAACAATTGCTGGGAACTTCAGGCCGTGGGAGAGTGGCAACCACAAAGTCTGGTAACAACAGTTTTATTTGCTATGTGAGAAGGAGTAGGCAGAAGCCTGTGACTATCCTGTCTAAGTTTTCCACAGTTTGCCTGTTAAAAGTGAGTACAACCCCACCAAACTAACCAGAGCAGGATGCTACAGCAAACCTGTGGCTTTGAGAAGGGGATGTCATAACCTCCAAGAGGAGGTCAAAGGTTGTGCTGAGGAACACAGGCATCACCCAGAGCAGAATCGCTCCAGTCTGAGCAGAGCAAGACAATATTACAACCTTCAGAATTTCTCCCTTTGGGTAAGGTTTAGAATATATTAAACAAGGACTGATAGATTTTGACAGCTTGCTCTTCCAGATGTCAGGGATTGGTTTAGCTACTTATAAGAATATGGGTGAACTGGAATTGAAAGTACAAAAGATTTTTTTTGTTTTATTACCTGCTTGACTGTGGGATATTCAAACTTGCTATAATGACATGCTCTTTTAGTAGAAGATTAATAGATATGATTAACAGAAACTAAAATGTTTCTATTAGTACAATTTTGGATTTAGAACAGCCATTAAAAAAACTTTACTATAGAATTCTAATCCCAAAAGCTTTTTACTACAACACATTCTAGTTTCTTGAGCTTCTGTCTGTGAAAAAACCCAGGAACATTAATGAAAAGGAGATAGACTTAATGCCTTTTACAATTGTCATAATTCATAGAATGGTTTCAATTGGGAGAGACCTTAAAAATCATTCCATTCCAACCCCCTGCTACATTCAGGGACACCTTCCACTGGACCAGGTTGTTCAGAGGCCCATCCAGCCTGGCCTTGAACACTTCCAGGGGTGGGACATCCACAGCTTCTCTGGACAACCCGTTCCAGTGCCTCCCCACCCTCACAGCAAAGAATGACTTCCTAATATCTAATCTAAACCTACCCTCTTTGAATTTTCACCCTTGTTCTATCACTCCCTGCCCTTGTAAAAAGTCCCTCTTCAGCTTCCCTTAGGTACTATCAGTCTTCTCTCCTCCAGGCTGAACAACCCCAACTCTCAGCCTGTCTTCATGGGAGAGGTGTTTCAGCCCATCTACCTTGTCCACCTTTGGACTCACTCCAGCAGGTCCATGTCCTTCTTTTGTTGGGGTCCCCAGAGCTGGCTGCAGTACTGCAGGTGGGGTCTCACCAGAGCAGAGCAGAGGGGGAGAATCATCTCCCTCACTCCTCTGCCCGCACTGCTCTGGATGCAGCCCAGGATGCGGGTTGGTCTCCTGGTCTGCAAATGCATGTTGCTGAGTCACGTTGAGCTTCTCATAAACCAACACTTCCAAGTTCTCTTGAGGTCTGCTCGTGATCAATTCTTCACCCAGTCTGTATTTGTTCTTGGAATTGCCCTGACACATGTGCAGGATCTTGCACTGAGCCTCGCTTAACTTCATTAGGTTCTAATGGACCTACGTCTTGACAAGCCTGTCAAGGTCACTTTGTACAGCTTGACAGGGAAATGTGACTTTCTATAGCTTTGTGTATGACAACAGTTTGAACAGTTAATTGACTCATAATAGTGTTTTTGGTACTCCATATGTATCTTTAGTCTTTTCCCATATCCTTTTTTCAGCAACAGCAGACAGGCTGTTTTCTTCAAC
Source organism: Cnemophilus loriae (assembly GCA_013397755.1). Lineage (NCBI taxonomy): Eukaryota > Metazoa > Chordata > Aves > Passeriformes > Corvidae > Cnemophilus > Cnemophilus loriae. Next base: position 648,001 of record VZTF01007556.1, on the reverse strand, counting down.
TGGAGTAATCAGACACATGAATAAAAAGTTATGAGAAGCGAGCTTCTAAATGTTCAGCCCTGGTGTGAGTTCCTATTTTTTTATGAGACCTGTAAGAATGTAATCATCTTTAAAGGTACTATGGTTGCCTCAATCAGATTTGAGTTCAAAATTTTATGAAAAGATGCCAGAAAAGATAGCTGCGTATTCAGTCGAAATAATCACACACTCTTCAAAACTAAAAGGAAAAAATGTTCTTTTTCACACTTCCCAGTAAGGTGAGAATTAACAGAGGTTAAATCAACCTGAGCACGTGGAGGAAGTTTCCCAGGTCTTCTGTAAGAGTAAAGTAGGAAGTGCTTAGTCAGCTCGGAGGATTCTGTGCGGGAGCAAAGGAAACAAATTAGGTGTCCACATCTGAGCCTGACAGCAGTTCCTGCATCAGGCAGACCTTGAGGGCTGATTGCAAGAAACCTGAGATAGGATCCATCCATTGAGCTCCTCGGCTTTCCCAGGTTCCCAAGAAGCGTACTTGGGAGGCCAGTGGATACTGAAAGAAAAAGGAGAGCTTGGAGCATGCGTGATGCCCTCTGTGTCTTTTGCTCTTATTCTTTATCTTCAGATGCCACCATTTCCAACATTGTGTACCTTGACAAGGTCCTGTCTCTGGATTGTGTCCATGGTACCTCATCCCTCTAGAGCCAAAATAGAGCCAAAAATAAGGTTCTTTCATCTCTAGAGAAGATTCAGCTTCTTTTATGGTTTTTCCCACTGTCAGGAAATAGGTGGGATTTGCCTCTTTCCAAAATTTCCAGGGGTCATAAAAATCTTGTATTTCAACCCTTGCAAGTTTAAATTTGAAGCAGGGAGGCAGGGCAGGAGGTAGGGTGGTGGGTGGAAGAATGGGCATGAGTGCACAGATGGGGGATTGTATAAACCTTATTACTGAGGAAGCCTGGCAAATAATGCTGAACAGATCATTATTGTTGCTGTACACCATCTCTTCTGTAGACTTCAAAGAGCACTGTAACTGTCTGAGATCATACTCTTAACTGCTCTATGAAAACCATTAAAACTTCCTTTTAAATCACAGTCTTATGGAACTAAAGCAATGTTAACAGACTTAGCAGGCCTGGCAGGTTTTTTCCTATTCACTTAGGGTAGAAGAGATCACAGACCTTTTCATGCTGCTTCCAGAGTTTTATTCTGAACTTTCTCTACGTATGCACTTGACCTGCAAGTCTCTTTTCATTTAGGAAAAGAAAGGAATGACTTTTAAAAAGTATGCAAGGCTCTTCTAAACACAGCTTTATCATCAGCCAATAAAGTACTTATCCTAATAACAAAAGAATTTAAAAAATAGTAGGATCATTCTTTTTTAACTTTCGACATATTCACTGCATTGGGTCTGGCTGGAATGGAGTTCATTTTCCCTTAGGAGCTCTCAAAGTGCTGTGCTTTGCATTGGTAGCTACAAAGCTGTTGATATTATTATATTTTCTCTCCCCTGTCAAGTTGCAAAGAGGTGTAATAGAGACTCTTTGACAGGTATTTGCCATCCAGCCAGGGTCAACCCACTACAGTGTTTTTGGTGCCAAAACACGAGTTCATGAGGATTTTGAGGTAAAGATAGTAAGTGAGAGAAGTAGTGGGCAAAACAAGTACTGAACAACATCGAAGAGTGGATTGATGATGGGGAATTTTTGTCGTAATTGTGGTGAAGGGAAAAGGGGTGAATTTTGTGTAAATTGTCCGGGTTTTTTCTGTGTTGTGATGTTTGGGTTGTGTGGAGGGAATTTTGTTTTGTTTAGTTTGGTTGGTTTTGTTGATGCAAGGGCAGGTTGTGTGGTGAATGTGGATTTTAGTGATATTTCTTAAATATATGATTTGCAGAGGTGAGGGATGGAGTGTGTTGGGTTTGCATGGCCAGATTTTGGTAGCGGGGGGCTACAGGAGTGCCTTCTGTGAGAAGCTGCCAGAAATTTCCTCCATGTCCAGCAGAGCCAACCCTTGGTGCTCCAAAGACGGATGTGCCACTGGCCAAGGCTGGGCCAGTCAGAAATGGTGGTAACACCTCTGGGATAACATCTTTAAGAAGAAGAAAAAGAAGTTATTGTGCAGATGTAATTGCAGCTAGAGAAGATCGGGGTGAGAATATGTGAGAGGAACAACTCTGCAGACAGCAAAGTCGGTGGAGAAGGAGGGGAAGGAGGAGCCCGGTGATGCCTTTTTCTCTGGTCCTAGAACTATAAGCCAGACAAGGTCAGGATGATAAAAAGAGGTTACCTTTATATAAGCATCCTTAGGTGCACAATTCATCAGGTGGAAATCGCTGAAGATACACACTCGCATAACGTGTATACAATTTTTATAGATTTTGCAAATTAGCATATCTGACAGGAGTCCCCAGTTAGAAGCATACTCAGTGAAGTCATGCCCCCAGTTCCAGTACTTTCCTCCCCTCTCGGATGAGGAGTAAGCTTTGTTTATAAAACATGTCTCGAACAGCTGGTCTCAGCCTTGGTTTCTAAGGAGAACCAAGATAGGATAGGGGTCTTGGAATGTGTTTTGTCTTTCTGCCTAGGAAAATACTGAAGCTAAGCTACCATAATAGACAATAGAGCTACAAATATATGTGTAAAGAATACAGAGAACATATAAAAGAAAAAGGCAAAAATCAACACAGCATCACCAGAGCAGGGGTTCCTCTGCAGCCCGTGGTGCCGATCACGGTGAGGCAGCTGTGCCCCTGCAGCCCATGGAGGACCACAGGGATGCAGAGATCCACCTGCAGCCCATGGAGGAGATCAGTGCTGGAACAGGTGGATGCCTGAGAGGAGGCTGTGAACCCATGGGAGACCCGTGCTGGAGCAGGGCCCTGGCCAGGGCCTGCAGAACTGTGGAGAGAGGAGCTCATGCTAAAACAGGTTTCTTGGCAGGATTTGTGACTCAGTACCCACTCTGGAACAATTTGTGCCTGGGTAAAAGCAGAACTGCACCCTGTGGAAGAGTGACCCATGTGGCAGCAGTTTTTGAAGAACTGTTTCCTGTGGGATAGACTCACGTTGGACAGGATCATGGAGAACTTTGTCCCGTGGGAGGGATCCTGTGCTGGAGCAGGGGAAGGACTCCTCTTCCTGAGCAGCATCAGGAACAATGTGTGATGAACTGACCGTAACCCCCATTCCCTGTCTCCCTGTGCCACTGAGGGGAGAAGGTAGAGTTGGGAAGGAGAGAGGAGTGGGGAGAAGGTTTTTTAAGATCTTATTTTACCTCTCGTTTTCCTGATCTGATTTTGATAGTGATAAATTCAATTAATACCTCCAATTCAAGTCTGTTTTGCCTATGACAGTATTTGATGAGTGATCTCTCTTGGTCTTTATCTCATCTCATGAACCCTTCATTCTATTTTCTCTCCCCTGTCCAATTCTAGAGGGGAGTACTAGAGAAGCTTTGGTGGGTATCTGGCATCCAGTCAGGGTCAAGCCATTGCATTCACTCATGTAAAGATTAACTGTGTTTATTGGATCTAAATGTGTGTTCTTATATGGTGTGATTTCAGTGAGTTTGTGGAGTATACAGGTTTTGTTCTGTCTTCTGTTTCACAATGTTCTACAAAAACTTTTCTATGGAAGATGGTGATAAAATTAAGGGTCTTCCTCTCTTCTCATCTTAACCACAGTTCTTCTTAAACCTGAAGTAAAATGTAAGGAAGAGACAAGATAAAAGAAACATATATCCTGATATTGCTGAAGCACACCTTATTCCATACAGGCATTCTAGGATGGAAGTAAAGGAATTCAAAATGCAAATGGCTGAACTCTCTGTGACTGTACAATGTTGAAGATCCCTGGACTCTGCCCACCACAACATAAGATTCAACCCATGTCATCATTGACTTCTGTTCTGCTGCTGTTTTACCTTCGGTAATTCAGATAATAATGAGGGATTTTTTCACATCAAGCAGAACTAAACTGTACCCTAAATACTCATTGGCTACTAGTCTTTTAAATAGTTTCAGAATATCAATGCATAAATATTATCATTGGAATTAAAATAATACAATTATTTTACAAATATCCTTTAAGTGGCTGTCATCTGCAAGCTAAAAGAAGCTTTTTAAAAGGAGCTAAAATATTTTAGTTTTAAATAAGATTCATGCTCAAATAGTTTAAGAATGGATATTACTGAAACCAGTGTTCTTCATTCATCTGCTGGAAAGTAGTACTACCGAAATCACACATTTCTGAAAGCAACCATCCATGTTATCTTACAATATTCCTTCTTTGGATCTTCTGTACAGTGCCTTAAAATGTGCACTCTGAAAGTATGCTGAATATTACAGTTGCAGTAGTGCAGTTTTCCTAAGTGACGTGTCCTGTTTCTTTGCCAGCGCTCGCACGCATTGCTGTTTCAGCAGGGGTCAGCCTGACTGTCAGAGCAGATAACCATCACCGGGTCTGGCTTTACTGTGAACTTCCCAAGAGAGAGAGTAGACATGAAATTTTAGATCAGCTACGGTTTTACAGGGCTAGTGTCATTTTGTTTCTGCAGTATAGATTTAACATTGCTCGAAAGTAGTGGCTGAAAATATGAAAGAAAAATAAAATTACTTTACTTGAACATTAGGTGTGATTCTGAGCTATATTTGAGAAAACACAGGTTAATGTGCCTAGTCTCAGTTAAATTCTTTGTAGACTGAGGAGTTCGCAAGAACAAATCTGCAGTTACTGTTACAGCCTAACAACTTCATTGCATATCTGATAAGAACTGTATCTGATAAGAAAAGTATAAAGTAGCCAAAGGCTGGATGTGAGGAAGCTTCTGGAGTTACTAAAGGCCTGAAAATCTACCTTTGGATGTGATTGAGAAATACAGTCAGTTTAGTTTAAGACATATAAGGGCATGAAATAGTTCTGTCTCACAGCAGCAGGAGGGAACGTGGCTCATGGTAAGGGCTTCTGAAAAGGTTTATTGAAAAATCTCCAGAGCTATTAGCTGGAAGTGGAGAATGGGCACATTTAGCTGCAGCTATGTATCAGTGTCTAATTACCATAACAATTTTCTTGGAAATGAGGCAGATTCTGTTGCTTCACAGCTTTAAAATCAGACTTGCTGTCTTTCCACAAGGTGTACTCTATGTCAGCAATAAATTGTATCTCCGCATAGCAGTTATGGATGGTTTTTATAAGCCTCGTATTATGTATGGGCACAAACAGCATAGCCCATTGTGACACCTCCTGAACTTACACAATAATGCTGATATTTAACATAAGATGAACCTCATGTTTTGAGAGGAAGGATGAGATTTCTGTTGAATAGCTGAAAGATGTAATAAAGTGAAAAGGCTGTGTGCTTTTCATTCAGATTCAAGGGAGTATGTCTTTTTAGTTTACAAATTAAAGTAGATTGTATGAAACCACTTACCCTTCACCTTGAAATGCAATTAGATTAAATTGGGAAGAGTGGGCAATGAGGGATTAACAAGACGTTCTGCAGATATCACCAGTTTGATATATATAGTAGTCTTCTTATGGTGTTACTCTTTTAAAGAATAATTTTTCTGAAGTATTTTCAATGCAATGGAAATATTTATTGCACACTTGCATATTACTCTGCAAGTAGTTTTGACAGACTATTAGAACTTAATTTAATTAAAAATAACTTAAAATGCATTACCTCAGTGATTTTTTAAAAATACTCATGACAAGATGCGTTGCAGTAGAACCCAGAAATAAAGCTTTTCACTTTAAAGTATATGGTATTCCAGTATATGAACATTCTATCACTTGCAATTACATGTAAAATAAATTTCAGAAGTTTCTTAAAATGTATTTCATTTATGGTAGTTCTGTGTGATGAAGCAATGAGTTACCAATAGCATTCTCTTCTAAAGTGCATTATTAATAGTTTTAAAATTCTACATACTGAATATTATTATTCTATATTATTACTTTAAACCATCAAATATTAAAAACAGAAATCAATTTCATTTTGTTCACTTTCATGATATTCATTGGTCTCAGTCAGGAGCAATTCCATTGAGATCTGGGAACTTACATCAATTGGGGCATTGCTGGAAATAGTAACGTGATGAAAAAGGGAATTAAGTTCATACTTCCTCCTTTTCGTTTAGTGCTTTTTCTTCCACTCCCTCCCTCACTTCAATTTTTCTGTATCAATGAATGCTCCTTAATACAGCAAAGGTCAAGTGAAATGAAAATATTCTTGAGTATATTTTCCTTGATTTTGACTTCTTTACTCTCTATAAAGAAAAGTTTTAATTCCGTCCTTTATTATTGTGTTCCATGTCAGCAATGTGTGAAGTTCAGACAAGGCTAGTATAAAATAACAGAGTCTGGTGCTTTGGTATTCCCTCTGAGCCCCCAAAAGTGAAACATGCAGTGTATAAATGCCTCATGTGCTGATGGAGTCAACAATCCTTCAGCAGTAAGATTTTCATTTACCATTTTGTATATCTCAGCACAGTGATTTGTGATGAGCTTCTGTACAGAATGCAGATATTGAAGAGAAATCATCTTCAAATCTGAGTTTCTTACAAACATGGATGTGAAGTACATGCACAAGCATTTTAGGTGGTACCTAGTATAAGAGTACCACCACCATATTCCTCAAAGTGTCAAAGCCTTAGAGTGAATCCTGTGTGGCTCCATCAAACTGATAAAAGATCAGTCACAAACTGTGGAAGTAAACAAGTCACAGTTAAATTCTGTGCCATTGCAAAGCTGACCTGTGCGATTCAAGCTTATAAACATGCTTTATTCATTTTTCCTTTTTGGCCATCCAACATCAGATTGTTATTCATAATAATTCATTTCATCAAATAACTTTTTCAGTTATTTTTGCCTCTTCCTGATTTAAAAGCTATTCTGAAAGCCTTTTCTGAAATGTTTAAGCCATGTTCACTGTTTAGAAAATATTATTTCTCTGAATAGTTTTTAGCCTGTTTTCAGGGGTTCATTAGTTTGTATGAGGTAATTAAGTTTTGTTTCGATTCTACCTGTATATTAATAGAGTGCTTTCTGATTCTTTATTGGCTAAATATTGTTCCTACAATCAAATTCTTATCATGTGCCATTTGTATGCATACCTCAACATATACAAACGAAGTTCAACTTCTCAAAAGTATTCTTTAATCTTCAAATCTGCTTGTTTCTAGGTACGTGCAGACCAGTGGTTCTATGTATTGGAAAATGGAGCAATTTAAAAAAAAAAAAACAAAAACAACAAAAAAGAGGCATGAGTGCAGTAGAAACAAATTCCATGGGCATAAATAATAGCAGAAAAGTCTGAGATATTCTTTTTTACTTTTTTATGTTTACAATTAGAATAATATCCAAAAATGAAAGTTACTGGTATAGGGTTTTTGTAAAACTTTTAAATTATTGCTGTTGTAAATTAATAGATTAAATGTAGCTGGTGGTTCAGTGGTTTAGGTGGAACTGAATGAAGGCTGAAAGCAGAAGATGAGAAGTTTTATCCACTGTTCAAGGGCAGAACTGTCTCCCAGAGGGGATGCAGCCACTATCTTGTGCCGTGCCTGGGGAAGAACACTCTGCCCACAGACTTTCTCTTCCTTTTGCTGTCACATTTCACTCTGTGACATACTTGATAAACAGCTTTTTGAAAGTACCAGCAATTTATTTCAGACATTCTTCATAAATTAAGATTTATTTCCCAGTTTGCCATAGCTCAAAATCATTTCATGGAATTCTGTGAAAAATAGTCCTCTTTAAAAATAGTTGCTATTTCAATTTCTTCATAACTAAAATGCCATGAGAAAATATTTGTGGTAAATGTTTTCCTCTGAAAAGAAGATTTTTTATGTTTCTTATTATTTTTTTATGCCAGTAGAGGTGAAGTGAGACAAGTTGATTAGAGCAAGCAGCTTAAGAGTTCTGCCAAATCTATTTCATACACTGCAATAAAACTAGAAAGTATTTCCATTTCATCTACTTTGTAACAACAAATATTGATCAGTTACTGTAGCCATCAAAGATAAGGTGGTTAAAGTTATTCAACAGCATTTATATACCACAGCAAATATGAGGATTTGGTTCAGTTTGTGGGCTTTTTTAAACCTTAAATTCATGAAGTTCAGTGCTATAGCCGTGTTTTAGGGAATAAATAATCCTATTACTCTCTGCCTTTTTATCAGATGTTTCGTATTCATCGCCAAACTGATCGCATAATTGCTGTTTTTTAGTTTTAGATTGAGCTGAGAGGAACAGGTTCAAATGAGAAAGATTAAGTTTTCATCTAAGCATGACTGTTTTCTACCAACGCAATGAGTTTTCTGCCTTGCTGGCTGAGCTGTTTTATCTCACACCTTCAGAGAGGGCTTTTTGCTGTTTCTCCCAGGAGTCAGTTTTCCGCCATGTAGGAGTTCGCTGGTCTTGCATACGAGCAGAACATTCTTGGCACTGTATGCCTCTCCTCTTTTCCTACTGCCTCACTGGAGAAACCTGGCTTGGGCACACAGAACTTGGAACGTATCCATGACCAAGCAGGGTGATCATAGTGGTGACATTTGTTGATACAGTCAAAGCTCCATAATACCAAAATGACTATGAAGTGAATTTTCCAGGAGGTTCTTACTCACAGTGATGGTGTGGGACAGTTTCTCTGAGGCCTTGCAGGTTCTTTCTGGTGGGCTAGTGGGGGTAACCAGTGGGCTAGTGTGGTGATTAATACGGCCCGTATTGTCATTCTGTTAAAAGTAATGTCTTCACAACTGTTACCCTTGGTCTTCACAGAGCTTCTGTAGCATTTCCATGGAGTTTCTCCACCAAGACACTTTTTCATTAGTTTCTGGGCTGATGACAGATGTTATGGGGAAGGCACCATTCAAATACAGCTACCAATTGAAAGCTAAGATAGGAGACCATCTGCAAGCACAGAGATTCTGGTGCTCGTATGTTTTTGTAGCATCCACTCTTGCTTGGATTTAAAATATCATAGTGTACTTGGAAGAATATTTTTTCAAAGAAATCATTGCTATTTCTGCTAAATGAGGTCAGGGTTTGTAAGACTGAGCCTGTAGACAGTCTTGTAAAACTATGTTTCATTAAATTGAGTTGAGTGATTTTTCATGGAGCAAGAAATATTTAACATAATGTTTCACTTGATTTCTAAATAGCAAGGAATAAAAAGCTTAGAGTTTGAATCATGAGATTTGCTGTTCAAGACCAGCAAAATCATGTGATTACACAATCACACTGTCACCGCCATCACAGAAATCAAAGTATGGATTTCCAGGTGTCTTGAGAGGATTGTAGTGGATAGGACTAATGCCAGTTCCCTGGCTTTACGGTGAATATTGTTCTTTCAATGTACGTGTAGAAAAGCTCTAGAGAGCATGGAAACCTGTAGCTCAGGCAATAATTTAACTGTGATTTAACTTGTGATAACAAGAATTGCAAAACACTTAAAAAACTGGTAGAAAATGAGTTAATGACCCATGCAGATGGGATTTGTGTAATGTTGGTGCAAGGTCTGATTGGCAGCTTCCACTAGATCCCTGTCAGTCACTAGCTGCTATAGTAGGTCCTTGATTTAGTCACACTGGTGTCCTTGCAATGAAGATCAAGTGTTGTTTTAGTACAAGAATGTCCATTGTCACTAGGTGACCACATTGAAGACCATGAATTCATTTGACTTTGACAGGAAAAGTACACATTGAATGTAGGTTTTATCTGCTGATCACCTCGTTCCTGCTAGAAAAAGAAACATTTGACACTCATAACTGACTGGCTTGCAGGAATTTAGATGTATATCTGATATCTCTGTGTCTGTATTAGACATTTAATAGTGTTTTATGCCACTGTGATAGCCTCTCTATTTTTATCAGAAGCCAGTGCTGTAGGAGTGCAGTGTTTGACCTGCCCCTCATACCTGCTTCCTTTTGTTATCCAGAGATAGTATAAGACACCCACATAATATTGATTATCTGCAATTGATAGAAAGTAGTGACAGTAATCCTTTCATTTTGAGAAATCTTCTGTGAAGAAAACAAGCAAAATAGAGTTGCAAACTTAGGTGCAACAGTAGAGTACCTAAAAGAGAGCAGCCCAGGTAAGTACAGGTTAACCACAGTCCCAATTTTGGTGTATCTTCCTTTTCATTCCCTTTTGCTGTTTCCCCAGACAAAGCATTCTGGAAATGCATTGCAAGTTCTGCTTAAAAAAAATATTAAGGTCATAAAATTAATCATCCCACAGACTGAGAAGGTTAAAATGCAACATCTAAATTTGGATATGAGGTATATGTTTCAACACTGCCTATATGACATTTATTAAATGATTAAATTTAAGATATTATTTTACTCGCACATTGTACAGATGTAATATCCTGTTTGTTTTCTTTCTGGGAGAAGAAAATGTCCATTGGCAGTTCTGAATTCACAACAGGCTCTCCAACTGATGTGCTGTACCTTATCGAGTCAGACTCTGTCCTGCACCACAGGAAAGTAATGAACAGTCTAATTACAATGTATATTATTACTCACCAAAGCAGATCAGAATTTTTTTAAAGTTGACTGTTAATTTGTGTGCAAATCAGGAGAGTGGAAGAGCAGACAATCACAGTATTTCTTTTTGTAGAGCCAAGATCTTTGCATGCAATCTTGTGTATTACCAGCCTCACTCCTAAGAGGATTGAAAAAACTGGTCTCTTTTTTCAAAATTCTGCTGACATATTACTGCTAGAATTCTTGCAGACTTTGTAATGTATTTAGATATGACTCAGAGATTAATTATGTGTTAGGTTACTTTAGTGACTACAGATTTCGTGACACTCCTAGTGGCGAAACAACTTGCTTTTAGCCAGAGAGATGAAGAAAGGAAAGCCAACCCCCCAATCTTTTAGGCACATACTATCCTGGTATTGACCACCACAGTTGCTCACCAAAAGCACATGGATGGAAACTGTAGTCAAATGTAAATGTGACACGTGTCACCACAAATATATGCAAGCTAAAGGTTGTTGGATGCAGACAGAAAAAAAACCCCACTAATTTTTATTATGCCATTGGTGGGATACCTCTCTTCTTGTTTTTTTCTGTATGCATATCATTCACAAGGGCCTCCTCACAGATCAGCTAAAGCTTAATTATGTTTTTGTCCCCAGTTACTCCCACTTACTGATCTCCCTGTGAACTCGGAATGAGTTGACTGGCCAATACATTTCTCTTTATGACTCCCTGTCCACTGTTCAAGATTAAATTATATTGTAAATATCACTTGCCTCGTGTGATTGCTGACACAGAAGCAAAAATTAGATGTTCTCTTGAGAGTTTTACCCAAGGCACTGAATTGTTCATATTACCTGCCAAAATGTATTAGGAAGATAATCTGAGACCTCATTTTCTACTGAACACCTTTAATAAAATATGTGGGTAGATGAATTTTAGAATATGTGTCCTTTTATTGATGTCTAGATTTTCATTAATGTGATGCAATGTAACAAAAAGGCCACACATAATAGCTGCAAAATATCAAGACCTTTGGGATAAAGCAATGTCCTGCATGAGGAGCATGTGGAAGTTTGATTCTCAGCATAATCATATTTTCCATTTGTTTGTAAAAGTTTGAGAACTGGGGAAAGGAATTTCACTGAGAACATTCTATAGTGTGAGATTAAATAAATAAGCAAATTCTGAGAACCTTAGGAGTTCAGTATGGAAATCAGAACCTAACTTTTTTTGCCACAGAGTAAAATGAGAGCACAGCTTCAAATAGTACTGCTAAGAAGCATCATTTATGTCCTCTCACTTCGAACAGTAGCTCAGCATTTCTTTGAAAAGACTGCTGTGGTCTGAGGTGTAAGTACCAATCTGGTGTGGTTCAAGTTGTGCACGTGATTAAATGCCCTCCTCACTCAGAGCCGTACATACATGTAAACGCATTATGTGTTTACATTGCCTCCCACCTCTGTCCCAGCGCTTCAGTTTCTGGACCTGACAGACACCTGAAGACTCAGAAGTGTCTTCTGACTCACTGAATGGTATCTTAGAAGAACCACATTCACCAAACAATAAAAAAAAATCAATGTCTCTCACTCCTTGGTTTCTGAACAGACAAGGATATTAGACCCAAGGTGCTGTGGCCCTGATTATGCCTAATTAAGGTGTCTCTGTTGGTAACTTCTCTGTTGGAGAAAAGAAGGCTCCCCCATGGTTGAGGAGGATTTGGTTAGAGACCATGGAGTCAAACTTGACATCCAGAGGTCCATGGGCCCTGATGGGATGCACCCACAGGTGTTGAGGGAGCTGGTGGACGTCATGGTTACACGACTCTCAATCGTCTTAGAAAGGTCATGGCAGTCAGGAGAGGTATCTGAGGACTGGAAAACAGCAAATGTTACCCCACCTTCAAAAAGGGGCAAGAAAGAGGACCCAGGCAACCATGGGTCCATCAGCCTGTGATGTGTTGACCCTGGCAGGATGCCAGGTGCCCAACAAAGTTGTTCCATCACTCCCCTCCATGAGTGGACTGGAGAGAGAAAAACAAAAGTCTCTTGAGTTGAGATAAGGACAGGGAGAGATCACGAACCAATTACCATCATGGGTAACAGTCAAAACAGATTCAGCTTGGGGAAATTAATTGAATTTATTACCAGTCAAAATCAGAACAAGATAATGAGAAGTAAAACACCATCCTCCCACCCCTCCCTTGTTCCTGAGCTCTACCTCCTCCCCACCAAGTGGCACAGGAGACAGGGACTGCTGCTGCTTATGAAGAGGAGTCCTTCCTCTGCTCCAGCATATTCTGCATTCTGCAGTCTTGTTGAATAAAGTTGGAGGGGCTCTGGGGCATATCAGTAAATCTTTTAGAAGACAGAAGGTTGCACATATATCTAAGGGAAAGAATATGTTCCTCAAAGATGTGTTTTATGAGTAAATTTGGAACACGTGAGTAGACAATATAGTTAAATTAAATTTGTAAAAAATAAGGTGATTTCTGCATTCAGATTTTGTTATTTTGCATTCATATTCATTTAGCTACATGGGAATTAAATAGGCATTTTTCTAGCCACGAGGTTATTCCAGGAAATTGTTATGCATTAAAGGCACCATATTAGGTACAAGGATGAATATATTTGTATCCTTCTTACCCAGGGCATCCTCAAGAAAACAAAAGCAAATGTAACATGAATGTTGAAAGTAGTAAGCATTCCTCAGCCTTACAAAGCTGTATCTATTTAATATCTCCTTTATTCCTATGCCATCAAGTAGTTTTGGTCTGCTGTCTAGAGAATTGCTATTTGCACTGTTTATCAATGTGTTCATCAATTTTCTTGCCCTATTTCATGAGTAATTAAATGTTCCTATTTTGGCCAAAAAATACCAATACAATAAAAGCCTTAATTGGCTTCCTCTCAGCTACTCATGGCATGATCGGATAGCCCTGTCTCCAGCTGTTAATTGCACTAAACATTGATGTATAGGTTCAGCCAACACAATCATGGAAAATGATGCACATTCTTTGAAAAAGACTGATGAAATCAGAGACTGTAGGACAGAAATTTTTCTAGACGTATATTAATGTATTAAAATGGGATTGAGGTGTGAGAGTGATGTAGGTCTTGTATTTGGGGCGATTTTGTGCAGAAGAATTGTCCACTAAATATTTAAGAAGAGCAACTGTCCTTTCTTCAGTGCTGAGCGTATTATACTTATTCTTTCCTTCCTGGAAGGTACACTATGGTACATAATTGGGTTTTTTCCTAATTCATTGCACTTTCAATACTGTGGCAGCAGTAATACAGTTAAGGTAAAATGAAGCTATATTCTAGCAAATGCTTATACGGGGTTTTTTAATGACAATTGTCATGATAAAATAAATGCTTTCAGTGCTGTTGCACCAGAAAAAACAACCTCTCTTAATGCATCCAGCAGTCTAGGAGTTGGGAATAAATTACCACCACTCCTTTTTGTTACACAAGTTGGTTTCTCCCTTTAGGTTTTGGCTTGATTTTTCTGTTACTCTGGTATTTGCTTCTTTGTTTGTTTCTTCTTTTTTTCCTCCACTTTTAAATCTGATGTTTCATAATCCTATGAACTTTTGCTTTCACAAGCATATTTTCTCCATTATTCTCTCTATCTGTTCATCTGATTCGTTTTGGACAGAGCATCCTATCTGTCTTCTGCTTTTTTCTCCAGTACTTCCTCATAAAAGATCTATTGACAGCTCAGACTCAAAATAGGTGTAGAAATACATGTATTTTTTTCCTAAACATTTCCATCCTACTTGCCATCCAAGCTCATATAGCAGTGCTTAGCCAATCTTCCTCCACAATTTTTTGAAAGCCTGTCGCTTTCTCTCTATACAGACAAATGTCACTTTTCATAAGCTTTTTCACTTTTTACCACTTCTTGCACATCCTCTTTAGCATCCATACTGCCAGCCCCTCCAAAACACAGCTGGTAACATGGCTGTTCTCATTGGTCAAACCACAGATACATCTTTTAAGCTCGTTTTTAGTTTCAAGGTTTTCCACAATATTCTGTCCCAGTCTATAAAACAGATCAAGTGTTTCCCGATCCCAGCCATTTTGCTGTATCAATATATTAAGGCTACATTCTCTTAATAATTTCATGGCATCTCCTGTGCCTGTCATGCCTTCACTATCCTGTAAATTATTGGTCCTTTCGGTTCTTTGCCTACATATACTCTTTTTTCCACAGTATATGAAAATTTCATAGCCATCCAAATAGGGAAAAAATGAAAATAAATCACTGTTTTAGGGCACGTCCCAGTTAATTGTACTCTTTCATATCTTTCTCCTATCTTTGAGCCAAGGTTTAATTTTTTTTTATCTTATTTAGCACACTAGTCTATTTTTAGCCTTAAGAGAATTTATCAATCATCCTAAGGACTGTTGCGTATTTGCAAATGGATTTAAGTAAAAATGAACTGTCTGAAGTTTTGTTTTCATAAGCCTTGATGTGTAAAAGATATTCATAGATAGCAAAGATTGGACTATTTTTTATTTTGTGTTTATTTCCTTTAGAAGTACTCTTCTGGATGGGGCATCTTTGTTCAAGTCAGATTTTCAATTACCTAACTAATTAATCTACTACTATATTCCTCTGGATGTTTCTCGATTACACAGACTAACAGATCATATTTTTAAAACTGTTGGTAGGGATGTAAAATTATCTTTAGAAGTGCTACACTTCTTGTCACTACAGTACAATTGACAAGTCCAGCTCTCTGAATATATTATTTTCCTGCTTTTAAAGGTGCCTTTAGCCATTCCCCTCTTTAGGTAAATCAGTCAGCTTATCCATTTGGAATATTTCAAGAGCCTTTTGTGGCATTTTGAAAACTCTTTTTTTGGAATTCAAGGTCTCCTGAGAAGGAATATTTTCTGCATTGCAGGGAGCCGGTGAGGGGGAATAAAGTGCAGGACATCCAGATTAGCTTTGAAGCATATTTTAAAAAGCCTTCTCTTTGGCTTGCTGCAGGTTCAGAGGAAAATATAAAATAAGTTCTGATGAAATGCAGAACATGCTTTTCCAGACTGACATTAACTTAATGCTATTTTAGAAATCTTCATTGTTACCAATTTTCCAGTGGGTACAATGTCTACAACCTGTTGAAACATGAACTTTAGCTGAGGGAACGCTGGAGGAGCATAGGGGAAACCCGTTTGCTATGCATGTTTATCCTTACTCCAAGAAAGATCTCAAGAGCTGCATTTCCAAAAGTATTATGTGATTTAGCCATGCCAGAAAGGAATAAAGTAGCTGAGTGACTGCCATTTCAGTGTAGTATAAGAAAGCATCCTCTAAGGAGTCCTCTGCCCTTCAGCTGCTGAGATGGCACCATGAGACTGCTTTGCCACACCTGAAACCCCATAATTTACACGTTAGCAGCTCATAGGTTGAATCCAGACTTTTGCTAGAGTTGAGGGCTGAAATGAGGGCATCTGGCCTCAAACAGAGTGGTTATTATATCACTTGGGGTGAAGATTTCCATTTTCAACTCGTTGCAATCCAAATTCGACAGCATTGTGAGTCACTTCAGGGACAAATAACTGCAATCAAGAATTAAGTGTTACGCTGTTATTGTTGTGTGAGAGATTTGGCTATCCCAGTTCTTCTAATGGTAGGAGTATGTAGGGATATTTGAACACTGCTTAGTACAATGAAAAATTATTGAGAAATAAATCAAGCCATGCATTAGCAGAGTAAGACGGGATTTTTTTAACTGCGTAGGAGCCAGGAAATAGTAAATACAAACCTACAGATATATAGGTTGTTAAATAGTTGGTTTGGCTTCGTTTTGACAGTTAGTGTAATTTACTGTTATTTTATTCTTAATTTGAAAGAACTTATGTAAATAATGTTTTGCTATTGTCTGGAGATGCTTACAGTCTAGCAGACAACATGGAGATTGAATAAAAATGTTCATTAAAGTCAGAGAAATTTTCCCATTAATTGCACCATGCCTTTTGTCTGGCCCGAAGAAGGCCAGAAAGTGCTCCATTAAAGAAAAGATTTTTTTTAACATGTCCATTTGGCCTTGAAAACATGCAGATGAGCAGTTAAGGCATCCTGGGAGGCTCCTGTCCATGAATGTTTTCAGGACTGAGGTTTTAGAGTAGAGGTGGCAATACTTATCTTGCTTTTCATATCGGAAAAATTTTCTTGCATCTGTTTTGCAGCTAATGGAACTAGATAATTTTTCCTGTGTATTACTTAGGTAGCCTTATCACCATGTTGGACGTGGGAAAGATTAAAGGATAAAAAGAATCTGAGAATGTTTATTCCAATTACTTTTACAAAAAGAAGCAAAGAATGGTAAACGTGCACATGCTGTTTATTCTCTCAGCTTGAGTATCTTATGGCTTCTTTTGTATTTCCTTCTTTTAGGCCTTTCTCTGAGATCTGCCTGTCGCACAGCCATTCGTGTTAGATGACTTTGGGACTCGTTTTACATCAGCAATGAAGGGATTATCTGGCAGCCGCAGTCACCATCACGGGGTTGCCTGTGACCCTGCGTGTGACAGCCTGCCACACCACCAGGACAGGAAGCCATATTTGTTAAACCCGGTGGACCCCCACCCTGCAGACCACCCTTACTACACTCAAAGGAACTCTTTTCAGGCCGAGTGCATGGTGCCCTACAATGATCAGATTGCCAGCAGCACGTTTCCCCGGAGGCATTACAGCTCCCACCACGAACTCAAGGACGAGTGTGCTCTGGTTCCCCACGGAACTGCCAACAAGACCAACCGCATTCCTGCCAACCTTTTGGACCAGTTTGAGCGGCAGCTGCCTCTGAATCGGGATGGCTACCACACTCTGCAGTACAAGAGAACTGCCATGGAGCACCGCAGTGACAGCCCAGGCAGGATCCGGCATCTGGTTCATTCCGTTCAAAAGCTCTTTACCAAGTCCCATTCGCTGGAAGGACCGTCCAAGGGGAGCGTCAATGGGGGGAAAGCAAGCCCGGAGGAGTCACAGACGATGAGGTATGGGAAGCGCAGCAAGAGTAAAGAAAGGCGATCAGAAGGTAAGCCCAGATCCAATGCATCAGGATGGTGGAGTTCAGATGACAACTTGGACAATGATGTTTGCATTTATCATGGTCCCAGTGGGGTCATGACCATGGGAAGATGCCCTGATCGTTCTTCTTCCCAATACTTTATGGAAGCCTATAACACTATTAGCGAACATACTGTGAAGTCCTCCAGAAGCAATAATGATGTCAAATGCTCTACCTGTGCAAACCTGCCTGTGAATTTGGACTCCCAGTTAATGAAGAAAAGCTCTTGGTCCTCTACATTAACCGTGAGCAGAGCCCGTGAAGTTTACCAGAAAGCATCAGTTAACATGGACCAGACAGTGGTGAAGGCAGAGACGTGTCAGCAGGAACGGTCATGTCAGTACCTCCAGGTACAGTGTGGAGAACTGGTTGCTGTTAACTGTGCTCTGCCTTGTCTCAGGTGTTTGTGGGGGATGGAGGTTTGCTCTGATGTCTCAGCTTTCCCCAGAGGTCACTGATCACCAAACCATGGGTGCTGCTGCTAAAATTAAAAATATATCAGCTTTTTTTTTTCTTTTTTTTTCTTTTTTTTTCTTTTGGGTCCAGAATTCAGTATTTCAAAGAAATAGTTTGTGTTAGAACAGGATTTTTGGGTCCAGAATTCAGTACTTCAAAGAAATAGTTCATGTTAGAACAGGATTTTTTCTTTTTTTCATGTGGGAAAAATAAGACCCTTCTGTGCACCTTTTGAATTTATAAGATTGTCACAGTAGGAGTAGAGGGAATTTGATGTTGTAGTGCTTTCATTTAGCATTACAATGTCAATTAACTGAATGTTACTAGGATACAAATTCTTTGATTTCTGTAATTTCAATTTTGCTTTCAACTACTGCTCATTTTTTTATGAAAGCTTTTGAGACCCTTTTGAGAAACTTAGGGGTACCTTAATACTTTCTCCAGCAGGAAAACAGCCTACTTCTCTTTTTGCCATAGAATATAAATTCTCTTAAAACAGTTATTGTAACGTGTCCAGATTTGTTTATCAGGCTATTCCTCTTTTTCATGGCTCTGAGTCAAAAATAAAAAATCAAAAGGTTGAAATTATTGCTTGTTCTGATTATACATTTTAGGAGTACATCACCTACTCCCTCACAAGCTGTTTGCAGTTAATACAGCGTCACTATTTTTCACCAGTATTGTATCTTTAAATGTCAAGAATCAGATGTCTCCTCTTGGAGCTATCATACTGCCGGTGAATGTTTGTGGCAGGAACATGGATCAGAAAATATTAAAACTGTTTCATTCTTAGGAGAGCTGTGGATAGCTTTTATGCACTTTAAACGAAGCACTTATGGCACATCTAAGTGTGTGTGTAAGATGGAACAACGTGGCACAGAGAAGAGAGAAGACCATGAGGAAAAAAGAGGTTTGCTAAGATGATTCGGTTTCATTTTAATGTAGTGGGACTCTTTTCTATTTGTATGGAACTGTAGCAAGTTCTCTCATATGGGTGCTTTAATGAGACATTCAGCTTCCACATTCTGTTGTTTAAGTCAGTATGCAGAGAAAGCGTAGGACTGAGGCATCAGCATTTAAAAATTGATCTTAAAAGGTTTTATGGAGTGTCATGCAAAATAATTTTGAATGTCAGCCTCTGGGATTCTAAGTCTTAAATGTAAGGGAATGGATATGTATATTTTCTGTTAATTGTTTAGAAGAGTGGGGTGGGGGAAGAGGGGGCAATACAAATGCTCAGTGTGTTTACAGCTCTGCATATGGGCTGGGGAGGGAGAGGGGTTTCAAAATAGCCTCAGGTTGCAACCTTTTGAGGTTTTGTGTGTTTTTTATTAAGTCTCTTTTGTGTGAATTTTGTGAGTGAGATGAAATCATAACTTTATGCTTGATTGTTGTGGTTACTTTGAATCCTGAGATATTTTTTTGTTGGTATTTTTGTTTACTCCTTCAGCCTTCTCTTGGGTTTAGATAAAATAGCTGACAATTCAGTATGTGACCAGATGGCTAGAAAAGAGTGAAAAACTGTGCCAGCATCAGCTTTAAATGAACACCTCCATAGGGACCTTTAGATAATGTTTAACTGACAGGAATAGACTCCTGAAGTGGAATTAGAGGACATTATCTGTGTCTGTATGAAAATATGTCCAACAATTGTCAAGGGCAAGAATAACTAAATTCTCACTTAGAATAACTACATTCTCACTGTGCTTCCCATTCTCACTGGTAGTTTTATTTCAGTTTTCACTTAATTTTGTTTCATTCTTTCTAATTACATGCCATTGTAAAATCAAGGGAAATATAATTGGCTTGAAACTGCTTGTTTTTTTTTTTAAAGGAGAGTCTTAACCAGGCATCAGTTAACATTGGAAGTAATATTCTAACAGAGTACAGTAGAATTGAGGAAGCAGGTCAGGATTATTCTTCTCTCTTGGTGGCTTGAAAGGATGACAAATGCATATAGGTATTTAAAAAGTCAGTCTATTTTGAATGCATCCCATTGCTTTTCTCTTCACTATATCACTTATCTTTTTACATTGCAAGCCCTTTGGGGCTTGGACTTTGTTCCCTTTTGTGTTTCCACAATGCCCAGCACAATGGGGCACAGAACCTAATTGAGGCCTTTTTTCTGTCCTGCAATATAAATATATATTAACAGCAGAGGAGTTCTACTCTGTTAGTGGATTGTAGAGTTACTCTGTGCATCTGCTATTTTCCAGGTGCCCTTCTCATTATTGTACCAAAAGGCTGGTGTCCTGTGTTAGAACAATTGGAAAGGCACAAAATGAGATGAAATCTGCAAATTCACGACAACATTGGACAACCCTGATAATTAAATTTCATTGTTATGATGCTTCTTTCTTGCTTTCTTTAACTCACTAAATGTTAAATAGATGCTTTCATCGACTTGCTTGTTATTGAAGTTGTTGTCTATGGTCCAGGACATAATCTCTCAGGACGTAAACTCTGATCCTTCAAAGAGCAGCTACTTGTTCATACAATCTCTTCTTGTGACAGTATCTGAATTCAGTGAAGGAGTGACTTTTTTTCAACTCAGGGTACTCAAGATAATTTTCTTTATCCTGATATATCTGAGTATGTCAGAGATCACAGGTGACACTGACTTCACATTTGTTTGTAAGGGCTTTTATCACAAAAGTATCTGCATGAATTCTCAGTGTAAAGACATGGAAATAACAAACAATTATTTCACTTGCGGTGATATTTTCCACTTAACTGTTCTGAGGAAGGAGTTGGCAGTAGTTCGTATTACAGATGGGCTTATTTCTCATAATTTGGAATTTGGATGAAGTGCAGAGTCCTCCTGCATTGCACTGTCTTTCTTTACCCCATCAGACTCCACTTCCAGCCCTGGTGCTGAGGCACAGTGTCCATCCTTGGAGTTCTAGGGGAGGCTTGAGTCAACACTTCAGAACCAGACATTATCTTCAGAAACAGATATTATCCTAGAATAGTCTAAAGACTGTAAGGCGAGTCTTTTCCTCTTACCTGCATTTTGGGAATGGAATTGCATTTTTATCTTCTATTTCTCCTTTCAAGAGTGAGCAGTTGGATAGTAGAAAGATAAGGTTCTATTTTTGAGCTGATTTTTATTTCAGGAAAGTGCTACTATTTGATCCAGCTTTACAGTTGGACTACAGGGAAGGCAGGTGAGAAGGAATTGTTCCTGTTTTATCAAAATGCTTCTTCAAAACGATTTCCCTCCCTTGAAAGAAAAATTTTTAAAGCAGTTGACAGCCTCTACTTCTCTGGTAGCTTCTCCTCTGGAAAAAAATGAAATTAAGCAAAGCCACGAAAGACAAAGTGTAAGCAGCAGTCCTTTGCTGCGAACAATAGGTTCTAAATACACGGGGAGATATTTTTGACACTCTTGTTTTCTATGAATTCATGATTTTTGGCGCTAATAGTGTATCAAATACACTGCAGAGTTTGCCTCTGATTATAGTTTTGCCATTTAATGTTCCCTTTAATTACTATTCCTGTTGCCCTTGGTCCATTTGTTAAGAGATTGAGAAAAATACAAAGAATGAAGTTTTTCATATTAATTTTCTTTTCTTCTTTTGTGGGTCAGTCATAAGTTTTCTTTTCATTGCAGCTGATGAGACCCATATCAATTGTGTCAGACACTTGAGGCTAAGGATGGAAATTTTACTTCTGAAAACTGAAGTGCAGAAGGTGGGGGCAACAGTGCAGTCATTCAAGCTCCTCATTTCCTCCTTTGGTGGGATACTGTGAGAAATACTATTAAAAAATATAAGCCAGGTTTCTGGGTGTAATAAGAATTTTCCAGTGACAAAAGGTTCTGGTCAGTACTGCACTCAGTTTCCTGCGCGAAGGTTGCCTGTAGTGTGCGTTGTTATACAATGTGTAGCGCTGAGAAACTCATCATCCAAATGACTTGTTTTCCAGTCTCAGGACAAGGCACAGCTTCTTAGGAAATACTGCTGAATCCCAGTCCCAGCCAACCTCTTTTTGTTGCCTGTGTCCGTGGATGACCAAATAGACCTTAGGGTCAGGGTGCTAATAAGGACCAGTAAGTGTAATGTGATTTGTTAACATGGTATGTTGCATTACAAAGTGTTTATCCTTATGACACAGCAATTTATGTTAGATCTGTTACACTGGGCTTATCTATGCAAGTTTATCTGCATTTTCAGCTTGTGTTTTCCTCATTTATGGTGTTTGCATTTCATATGCAACTACCATATTCAAATTAACCTTCCAGTATATCCTTATTTATATATTTATATGAAAGTTGTATTAACATCCGTTAATATAGATCTTCCGTTTTTCATGTATCTGATGACTTGCCTTTTTTAGCTTATATTCCATTATACATTGAAAATTAATGAAGCACTTCTTATTTCTCTTTCAATTTTCCAGTCAGTACTACAAAGTATATGAGGTATAAGTTTCAAGTTTTTTCACTGAGCTCATGTGAAACATAATTCCCAGAAAAGCTAGTGAAACAATTTGGACAAATGTACAATAATGTGTCAAATGTTATAATGTATTCTAGGTCAACTTCCAGGTAATGCAATAATCATGAAAACATTTGGAAATTCTTAAATGCTCTTGAATTTTAAAATGAACTAGTATCCAAGAATATTCATACTGAAAAAAATATTCTCAAAAAGCTAATTTATTTTGGTTTTAAAATTGTGAGATGGCAATATGAATAATGGCTATAACTAGGGAATTTGTGGAAAATATAAATAAAGCATGAAACAGCTTATTTACAAAGTGTTTATTACTAACAGATAATTCCATTAAATTGGCATCTTAGTTATTTAGCCTATCTGCAAACTCACCCAAGATGTGATTGCTGTACTGAGACAAATATGTAGGAGAGTATTTCAATTTACTCATCTCCCTCATTTTTGCAGTCCTTTAATTTAGCTAAAAAATAAAACAAACAGAAAAACCCCAAAATTGTCAGCTGTGTTGGTGATAATGATCTTGCCACTTATTTCGCCTTAACAACTGGTGTGTTCTTATTTGCTTAATTGAAAGCTGTGCTGACCTTTGGTGTCTTGAGTAATGGGGGCCTCCTAAGTACAAAGAGAGCTCTTCTACAGCAATGTCAGCTGCAATTTTGTCTGCCCATGTTCCTTAAATTTCTGTCCTTTAGTTTTATTGCCATCCTGTAACTTCTAAGTATTGAAAATACTGGCACGGACCTTTTTTATTTCCAGATTAACTTGAATTACTGTCAGTTCATTCTGTTAGCATCCCTATTTTCTAATAGTGCATCCATTAAAGAACGCAATTCTGGCAGCTGGAACCTATTGCTGGCATAATATTCATAGGAATTAGCAACCTACTTGGGTGACACTACATTACATATACTGTTATGTTAGAAATCCTTATTAAAATTATGGCTGCACATAACAGCTGGCATTTGGTATCTGTTTCAGTTCCTTCATGGATAAGGTTTGTTTCAGTCATGGATCTCATTCCTTTCCGTAGCCTTAAATATTTGGAGTATTCCGATCTTACTTTTTTCAGTAATTTCACTGTTAAAAAAAAAAAAAAAAGTGAAACAAAAAATCTTCAAGACAAGTCAAGTCCAGCAAAGAGGATCATTTCAATCTGCACCTGAGTTTGAAACCATAACTTTTATTGTGGAAACACCTGAAGTAGGTGGGGAAGAAAACACTGAGCAGCGATACATTTTCCTTAGTCAGTGCAAAGTAATAAGGAGTATTTCCCTTCATCCAGTTACTGGGTTGGGTTTTTGTGTTTGTTTCAATAATGGAATTCATAGTGCAGCTCTTGAATGAGGAAATACTACAGTCCCAGAAGAATGGTTTGAGCTGGGTTAGCTGGCCACAGCTTTTGTTCTGCCTTAAAAATGCTCTTTTGCTTCTTGCACGGGTGAGCTTCTCTCACTAGTGAATTAAGTAATAAGAACATAAATCTGTTGTATATTGTTTGTCCTTTCATCCTCTTACCCTGAAACTGTGCAATGGACTGTCAGTTCTTTGGGCTCCTGATAGATATGCATTTCTCTCACCAAAGACTAAGCAATGTGTCATGCAGTTGGATAAGGCATTGTGACAGTTCTGAAGGGCCAGGGCTTCCAAATACAGTCTCTGAATTGTGTCCAGGAGTCTTTCATGCAAAGAAGTTTGTGTCTAATTTTGCTTTGCTGACATAACCCCAGCCCGCTAACCAGCTTGTTAGGAAATCTTTGAGGTTTCCTGGTCTGTAGCAACTCAGTTTTCAGCAGAGGAGAGTCAAGACTATGACCTTGACTTCATATCCTATGGAACACTACTGTAGAACAAAGGTGACCATTTGGTGACCATTTGGAGTCACTGAGAAGACACAGTATGATGTTCTGAAACCAGGACAGTTTCCTTACAGCCAAATGAAAGCTTCTTTCACAGGTGTAGAGCATTGCTGTAATCCAAAAGAAATCATTGTGAAAGTGTCATTGAAGTCTGTCCACTGGCCACTAAAATGTGACAGAAGCCAACAGGAGATGGCAGTTTAAGGGTATCACTTAGAGCTGCTGCCTGTGAGAGCAAGGCATTAGCAGAGCACCAGAGATTACTGAGTTACAGTCAGCCAAAAGAAACAGCATAAGGGCTGCTTCTCGAAATGCTCTCCCCACCACATCTGTTTTCTTCCAAGGATACAGACTCAGCTACATGTTCTCCACCCACTAGCCAGTTTCCTGCTGTCTGCTTGATAGTGGGCTTGTGTGTAGTGAAAGAGGTAAAATGGCATCTCATCTAAATAGTATTGCTTTGGATGCCAACCAGTCACTGTATGCAGGTGTTGAAGTGACTCACCACGAAAAACGATATAAAGAAGAAATGAGAGAACGTTTCTCTATTGCTAGTCATTGAAAATGTCCTTTCAAGGATTGGTGTTCATGTTAGCAGTCATCCGGTCATCCTTAATTGGGCAAGAAACCATATGTCATTGTAACCAATGGCATTGAATGTTTCAAGGGTACTGCAAAAGATGAGAATGAATGTCTGCCCTCTGCCACTGGAGAATATCATCCATGAGTATCACTGAAGCAGTTCTAGTTTGAGGTCCTGGCCAGGAGCCCTGCTCTGTGACCTTCAGTTATGTTTACCTCAGCTAATGGACATGGTAGTTGCTGTTTGGCTTCCTTTCTGCAGAAGGTGTTTAAGGGTGGCAAACTTGCAAGGCAGTGGCTTGGAATCATTGTATCAGTGTGCCTCTCTTCATGGTTGGTTGGATTTTTACACATAAAGCAGAAGGAGAAAATTTATCTGGAATCAAGACATGATAGTTTCATTTAGAAGATGCACATTCCTCTTCGTGAAATAGAATGTGAATCAGATTGACAAGCCAGTGGTCAAGACACCTTTTGGTGAATGAACATCGTAAACTGGAGCGGTGCTTGAAGAATTTTGTCTATTGGCTGACTCTCTCAGGGTTCATACTGGTTTAGAGGACTTTCCAAACTACTGTTATGTGAAGGAAGATTTCAGTTCTTCATTTCTGTTTGTTCAGGTTTGAGGCAAGCGGTGGGCACAGGATAGAGGAAGTAATGCTTCATCTTGGACAGGTCTTTGTCCTGGTGTTAATCCCTCTCTTGTAAAAAAATATAGAGATAAGTCAGCTAAATTAAATTAATTTATAGTAGAACACGATTGCTCAAATAGTACAAGCTAAAGCAAATGTTGCTGCAGATACTGAGCATATTAAATTTGTCCTAAATAAAGGCAACCCTCCTAACTGCCTTTTTGAAAACACTTGAGGCTTATTAAACATATATTTTTCTTTCTGCTAAGGCTTCCTTTTTTTTGCATACTTCAATGATTCTTAACACATGCACACTGATAGAAAGAAATGCTACTCATCCTTATTGGTCTGATTAATTCAATATTCATGAGTGCTAGGAATAGGCTCAGTAAGTGGAAGATGGCAATTGAAACTTCCTTTACAGCACGCAGAAGAGGCATAATAATGGCTAAGAAGACCTAATTGCATGGGTTTGAAAAATCTGCACTGAGCAGTCATTAGGCATTGTTCTTCAGTTGTGTGATTTCATTTCATTAAGTATTTGCATACTGATAGAAAGCTAAAGTTACAAGTCTACTGCTGTGAGCGATGGTTAGCCACTCCTTCCAGTCCTTTTGTTTACTTCCATAGTCATCCATATCGCTTTGGCAAAGGACAGGGAGAAGCTTTAATACTTTCAGCTGCAATAAACCAAAGCAAACTAGAGATCAATAATGAACTTAATTTGCTATAGAGACAGTCTGTTTGCTATTTCATCCAGCAAGGTAAGTTAATAATTATTTGGGGAAGAAAAGAAAAAAAAAGAAGGAAATTAGATATTCTAATTTAATTGTTTAGAAATTGAATAAAAAATGTTTTCTTTACTTTTGTCATTACAATGTGGGCTTATTTCACATACTACTACATGTGAGCTTATGAAGCGAATGTTTGAAAACTGTGAGGCCAGTATACCTGTTTGTATAGTTTCTTTATTTTGGATCTATTAAAAAATCCAATTTCTTTATATCAAAAAATGCATTAAAGGAAATGACAAGTCAGTACCACCTGGCTAATGACAAAGTGTGTTCACTTGCAGAGCAACATAAATTTAGTTACAGATTGGGACAGGTAATCTATACACTGAATGATGTTGAATCCAGGTAAGATAGTGGCTAATAGCAGTACTTCACATTTATAGTCTGCTCTGTTTACAAAAGAATGTTATATCAGCCATTTAATCAAAAGAAAGATATTCTTGTCAGGCTTAGTGTTCATGCATGTGACAATTTATTTCCAGGAGTTTGCTGAAATTTTAAGTTTCAGTAAGCTGCATGGCCCAGAGGCCTTTGGTGAATATTTTCTACATCTGTTCAAGTAATAATGCTGTTCTGTTTTACTACACTTTTTGTATAAGCGAAGTACACTTTTAATTTTTTAGGCTTGTAAAGATTTGTATTTGAGCTTAAAGATCATATAGAGAATGAAATTTTTCCAGGCTCATTATTACTTTAGTAGTGTGAATAATAATATTTCTATTTTAATAAAAACAGTTATATTTATTGTTAGATCTGAGTTTAGCTCTTCCTCTTTTTCATGAGAGTAAGAACAATCATGCAAGCGATGTTCTCTCTTAATATTCCAATACTGGAAAAATGGTATTGCCAAGGTAATTGGATAATATGATTTTCTTAAAAGCATGAAACAGCTTTATCTCAAGTATGTCAATCTTAATCCCATTAATCCTCTAAGGCAGCAGATACCGTGCATTTGCACTTGTGTGCAGTGTAGTATGTGACCTTGCAAGGCATAATGTTGGCCATTCAAACAAAGTAAGAGCCTGTGGGAAAATTTGTGCAGACCCCCTGACTGAAAAAAAATAAGAGAGCTGGAGGTTCACATAGACACTTCTCCCAGCATTTTTTCCAGGCCAACAGAAGAAATCACGCTACAGGATGTGTAGTACCATATGTGTAGAAACAGAATGTATGAAATAATCTGGCTGATTTTATTTTTGCAGTTTGTATTTTGGAGAGGGCTTTATGTTTTACTTTTTTCTCATGATATGAAACACTGTTGCAACAGTGAACTGCACTGTCTGCGTGAGCTGTTACAGCCACGTCTGTTACAGCCAATACTTTTTAGGCACCAAAAAAGCACTCTGAAAATCAGGTCACTTCTTTTACTAGGTATTGCTTGAGGTATTTGACTATAGGCGCAGCAGTATTAAAATGTTGGCATTATTTTATCTGCCTGAAATGAAAGGCAATGCTGAGCTTTAAGGGTTGTTCGTCCTACTCAAGTAATACGCAGACAGAGACCCTTTCATTAAAAGTTTTACAATTGTTCATAGCCAAGGCAGAACTTCTAGTGTTCCTTTACCCTGCAAATGCTCTCTATCACTTATATGATGACTTACAGTTTTCTTCTACACCATATTCTGAAATCAGGGTTTCTTGCTCTTGTGAATGTGATATAAGAAATAAGAAAAAATAAGATAAAGCGAGCTGGACCCAAATTTTCATCTACAAAATCAATTATATACTGAAAGTTTACTGTAAACAAACAAACAAATAATAAAAATAGTAAAAACAATATTTAGAAAAAACCAAATGAGACTTAAATACCTGCAAAAAAACCCCACGGTCTATCTGTTTAACTAAAATAGCTTTTTAATCAAATATCCATTACATTCCTGTATTGCAGCTTTGTCTAGGCAGGTAAGACAGTTTGTACAAACACTCTGACTTCCTCAACGTGTTCCGTGAAATTAGAAGCATATCTGGGTTGGTATTTTAGTCTGTTCTCTAAATCTGAATGGCTGTGTAACCACAGACATACTTCTCTCTTTGGTGCATACAGGGTTTACTCTTAAACCCATAATATGGAAATTGAAGTTGGGTCACTTTTGTATTATTTCCTTTGGTTTTGTGCGTGCAGGTGGCTTCCAGTATCCAAACCAACCAGTGGGTTTGTGGCATTCACTGAGACTGCTTTGCCCTGGTCTCTGTGAGAACAGCTCAGCTTTTTTTCTCTGCAACTAGTGTTTTTTAAAAAATGGAAAAGCTACTAAAAAGGTAATGGTTGCTTTTCAGTGATTCCTCACTTCACTGATATGTGCAGAACTCAAACTGGAAACTTCCAATCATGTCATACAAATTGAGGGACTAGAGCAATGCATTCAAACCTCATGGTACACAGTTGTTTGCATGTGTAAATAGGAAGTTTTGGGGTAAATCCATTGCAACCAGCATTCAAAACCTGGCCTATTGTATCTAAACACTTTTGAGAAGCTTTGTGATAAAAGGTCATGTACTTATATGTGGAGTTATTGATAACAGAACTCAATAATGTCAAGGTAAGGATTTCCACAGTAACTATATCTCCTCACTTGTATTGCACCTATAAACTATGGCATTAAATTTAACAGTGTACCTATTATTTGATAAAACTACAAGTGTTCAGCTTGCCTTATGGGCACTGTACGAACATTGTAACTTTATCTCCCCTGACTTCTTCTCTGTTAAAGACACCAGCCTTAACAATATACCAACATAGTTTATTTAGTGCATTAAAGATTAATTCACTAATTTATCTTAATGAGAAAAAGCCAAGATCTTCAATTAAAGCATAATGAATAAAATATTAAACAGATCAAAGTGCATATCCTCTGAGAAATCACAGATTCTCTACATACTCAGATTTCAATATCTAATAGCTGCCTAAATACTGATTGGAAATACACCATTACAGGTTTTAAACTGCTAACTGAAGTCTGAGCATGTCATCAAAATGTCAGCAGAGGTTGATTTTACTAAACCTGTCTTAAATACTTTTTTGTATAAGTGATTGGAAAAGTCAAGGTTTTATATTGACAAGCAGAAGCTGTAGGTTCCAAAATGTATGTGAGAGGTGGTATCAATATAGATTGTATACTCACTGTTTGATGATGCTCTAGGCCTAGAACTAATGCAAGAGTAACACCTGAAAAAAATGTTATACTCTGTCTCTCATAAGTGGCTAAGTGAGGACTGTAAAATGTTCTGTACTCTTCTGTATCAAAAATCAAAGCCGCTACTGAGTGTTGCCTTCATTTGAAAGCATCAGCTTTCCAGATCTGGTGTCTAGGCATAGACTTAGAAGCCACAGAATGGAAATATTGTTGTTTGGGGTGTTTTTTGTTTGGTTTTTTTTGTTTGTTTGTTTTTGGGGTTTTTGTTTTGTTTTGTTGTTTTATTGTTTTTTTTTTTTAATGTGGAAAAATATCAGACCTGTTAATTCAATCCTGTTCTTCCAGTAGATTCTATTAGTACTTGGTACTCTTAGTCTTAGTTAAAGCTTTAACCTTTCCTAGAAGAATATTTGAAGTGTTTTTACGAGTATTTATTCAGTAATATCCTATAGATGCACAACTCATGTCATCGTTCAGTAAGAAAACTGGACTTGGAACTATTTTCCTGCCATAAGGAACTTAGATTCTTGGAGCCCAGGAAAATTAATTTTAAAATAAAATGAACAAACAAACAAAAACACACACATACGCACACAAAGAACTCCAAACCCACAACAAAAAACTTTGCATGCTGACGGAGATAAGAAATATAGAGCCATTAACTTGAGGATATTTAAAGATGACATGGAAATTTACTTTAAAAAGGCACAGGGAAAGAATTAGTTAAATAAAAAACGGAGCAATTGAGAACAACTAAGTCCTGGGAAGGAAGACTGGGTCTTAAGAAGGAGTATTGATAAAGGTGCAACCTAGAGTAGATCTCCAGGATTAAATCTTCAGTCCTTTGAGGAAAATACTGAAGCTCCAAGTGAGTTTCAAGTCGGGACTTGACCAAGAGAGAATGGGGAGAACAGAACACAAGAGAAACGGAGGACTGTTTGAGCCTGGCAGTTTAAGGAAGACCCTAAATATTTATGTCAGGAGCAGGAAAAGAAAAATCAGTGAAGGAAGAAGGTTGGCAAGGTCTTGGGTTTTGAAATCGTCAGGAAACAAAGACATAGATTGTGAACAGTTTAGTTAATAAAATTAATATAATTAATTAATTATAACTAGTAATAAGCCTATATGGTGTTAGGACCATTAAATATCTTTGTTCCTTTGTATAGCACAGTGGATTTAGGGTTGCCATTTGCAGCAGTATAGATTGATAAAAGGCCGTAAAAAGGACATACAAATTTATTTATATTAACAGTAACAACTGAAAGGCCTTACAGCATTTGGACTTAGACTCACGTTTGTAGTGGGAATCAACAGCTAACCCGTTAGCAAGCATTCTAATGTTTTATTTTTGGTTGTCTAAACAAATTGGCACGTATATGCTCTGGCTGAAATCTGCAATGGGAGTCACAAGATCCTCAGCAGAAGGTAAATGCTGATGAAGAACAAACTTCCCATAGAAAAGATTATTCTGGTAGGTGAGAGTATTTGTAAGTTGCAAGACAAATTTAGTAACTCAGATTCGTGCCTCTTTATTTAATGTGGCTTGTGAGGTTTTCTGACCATTATAGCTATGGCTGTTTTATAGAGTTGATTCACTGAGAAGAATCAGAGAAGCAGCAAACTAAAAACTCACAACTACTTGTATTTAAGTCTAACACAAAATGTTTTTAACTCAAAAAACCTTTTGCAGGTTCACCTGTCGATAAAAATGGTGTTTCTGCAAAATAGCTTCAAAGACCCTGCTCCGCTGCATGTTGTTTCTGCAGTTACAGGAAAGAGGAGGATGTTGGTTTATGTGGTCAGAAACCCCAGGAGCAGAGGAAGGAAGACAATGGGTGGGCAAGAGCACTCTGCTCTTGAACTGTCCTTTGTTATGTCTCAAAATCTCATGAATGCACATTCCCACCGTTCCAGATTTCCAGTACAAAGAAGGGACAGCAGTGACTTCAGATCAAGAGAAATAATGCACATCATTAAGAAGAAGAAAAAGAAAAAGGGAATAAAGGTTGTAGGACTTAGACACTCGGACTAACGGTATTCAAAAGGATGCTCACTGCAAGCTGCAGATGTGCAGTTGCACCAGTTAAGCTATAGAAGCAATAGTAGTAAAATTTCACACTTGCAAACCTACTTTTGTGATGATTAGTACATAGATCCACTAATTTGAAATGTGTCTTGAGCCAAAATCATCCTGGCGAGTGTTCCTATGTACACTCTGTCAGAAAAGACTGTCATATGTGGATTCATATTTCAGCTTTTGTGGCTCCCCAAAGATGTTCTTTATGTTGAGCTGAATCAAAAATATCCTGATCTGGTTTATAAATGCTTTGAATGAAAATAGCTAAAAAAAAACCCCAATTAATCCAGCTCAGTATTAAACTTAACCAAGGCTTCTATGTCAGCATGTTTGCTAGAAACTTCACAGATAAGTAATGGAAAATAACAAAGAACTCCAAAGATGCTCGTGACTATGCAGGGTGAGAAGTGGGCCTCCATTGCACCAGCAACCCATGGTCAGATGGGATTAAGAAAGGGTCTTTGGCCATCAGAGTTTTTGTTAAGGCTCTGTTGTGGCTTACCAGTAACATCAGGGAAGAGAGTACTAACAAGAGAATTGTGTTTGTCACTTCAGGTTCCTCAAGATGAATGGACTGGCTACACCCCACGAGGAAAAGATGACGAGATTCCCTGCCGCCGAATGCGCAGCGGCAGTTACATCAAAGCCATGGGAGACGAAGACAGTGGAGACTCAGACACAAGTCCGAAGCCATCTCCAAAGATTGCTGCACGGAGAGAGAGTTATCTCAAGGCCACCCAGCCATCCCTTACTGAGCTCACCACCCTCAAGTAAGTCCATGTTCTACCATATCACATACAGCTCTCCATTAAGACACACATTTTCTATGTTTGTTTCTTCTCTTTACATTTTCTATGTTTTCTGTGTTTGTTTCTTCTCTTTACTTATAGCTACCAGTTCAAGAAAGTATTTGAACAAGTGCATTCAGTCATGCTTATTTTTGCATGGGTTTTTTTTCTGAACAAGAGTAAATCCGGGAGTGTATTTCAATGTTATTCTGAAAATGAACCTGCACAATGAATTTGCGAAGTATTTTAACCTGTTAGTATTAAGTGAGCATCCAGGTATGTACACTAGGTCTGCTCTTTGAATGCTTTGCTAAATTATAGCTTTGGCCTGCAAAAGCTTTGCATAACTGTGTATTTATATATACTCTGTGTGAAATTAGCCCTAAGACAGTCTTTGCAACTCCAGAGAGCATCTGACATTTAATTAAAAAGAACAAAGACCATCTGAAAGTAGACAAACCCTTGTTTCCCACTCAGAATTGCTCTGTATTTTGTGGAGAACCAAAAACTGATTTTTTTTGATTGTTTATGAAAGCTTTACTCAAAAAGAATCATGAGTTTGTGGTTTTTTTAAATGTCAATATTTGTTCTTCCTTTATTTGGCCCTTCTAAAAAGGCCACCCGAATTCTTGGGAAAATTGCACAAGAGGACAATTTTGTATTAACGTTTTATTTTAATTGATTCTAAAATGGAAAGGTCCCTTAAAGCAAGAAAATAAATTGTATTCATAAAAGAAAATAGTGTGGATTTAAAATCAACAATTTCTTCTGTCTTTTACAAAATTCTTAGCTATAATAGTGAATCCTAGTTCACTGGACCAAAAATAGCCCAATTTTAGTATAACTTGCCTAAGGCTGTAGCTTTAAAATGGGGGGGAAAAAAATAAAAAGGATCTCTATCTCTTCTAGTATCCATGATCAGAGACAAAAGACTCCTTCTGCATTTCCCTCATTAATTTCTTCTCCTTCCTTGTCCTCCTCTACCCCATTTTTTCCCAGAGACCTTATCTGAGAAACAGATTTTAGAGAAAAGCGTTTGATCTTTGTTAAGAATGTCATGCTCTTGACACCAGTGATGAATAGACCAGCAGAAAAAAGCAAGCTTGCTGCAGCTCCCCATAGCAGCCAGCCTGACTTTGTCTCAAGGGAAGCCAGGGATTGCTTCTTCTCTGTCTTTCCATCAGCGTCCAAAGGAGAAAGCAATCTCATTTTCTGCAGGGATTTTCATAATCTAGCTGGCTTTTGCTCAAGGGATCCAGTGATTCCTTTCATCGTCCAGAAGACTTTACCACATCCTTTCCTGAGCCAAAACTCCTCCTGTGAGATCAGTTATTGCAGCCTCTGCAAGGTGAACATGAATGTTATTTACCACCACAAACTCCATCCAGCCACGCTTCGTGCACGGACACGCTTTCAGGCACGGACCTTATTCTTTTTGAGTTTTTAGAAGCATGCTTTCTAGAGTTCCAGAGTGTATGTGAAGCACAATGTGTCACAATGAGTGTATTTGCTCTTGGTCATTTATGTTCTTTGTAGATAAAAGACTTGCAAAAAATGTGGACATGTGAAAAATCAAAAGTCCTGTCTATCACTGTTCACCCACAGAGGATGTTAGACCAGAGGTGCCAGGCAGCAGAAGGTTTTAGCTTTCAAGTCATTGTAATTCAGCAAAGTGCTTGTATAAATACTTAATTTCACATGTGTTTTAATTCTTTCCTATTCGGGAAAGCTTTTAGGAATGTGCCTAATTTTAAGCTGCACTCCGTAAAATTCATGTAAGTTTAGGAGCTGTGCAGAAGTAGGATGTAAATCATTGGGTAGAAGAAGGAAGGGAAAATGGTAAATGGTAGTAAAACAAAAAAGAGGAGAAAGCATGAAATAACTTTTCTTTTTCAATGACTTTTCAGCATAAACTGGGATGAAGTAGAATTATTTCTTTTAATCTATGCTGATATTTTAAATAAATATCTCTTCTTTGGAAACCTTCCACTTTCAGGGATGATTTGTATAATACATAATTATGCAGTGCTTTTATTCCTTTCTGCTGAACATGATAATTTCTGGGAGTTTTATGAGAATCAGCTGAGTGCTTGCTCTGGGAATTGAAGTCTTCTGTTAAGCCAGGTCTTTGTTTGCAGACTTCTTCATACTTTCTTAATAGTGTGACTTGACCTTCACAATGACATTAGTTTTTCATCCCGTGGCTACCCTGGTTATTCTGAGAGTTGTGATAGAGTTTTGCAGGTGGGCAAAGACTTTTGGGCAGAGACTAAACTAGGGCCGCTAACTCACTGAATATAGGTCATCAAGCAATTGTGTGATGTGTGATAACAAGTTATTTCCTTGGTTTGCCGTTGACTTGGGTTCAATTTGCACCTGAATGAAAATGGAAATGAGCCAAAGGCCGCTCTAGGCAGCAGGCAGCCTTTTACTGTCACTAGTGGACCTTCTAGTTGACCTGCCAGGGTATTATTAACACCCTAAAGCTGAGTGGTATTTCACTCCTTTAATTATGTATTTTTTTCTGTCCGTGAAGAACAAAGCACACTGTGAAAGCAGTGTTTCTACAGCAGTAATTGTCAGGGATCTTCCTGATGCGCTTCTTTCTGCTACTCCCTTTCTCATTTTGCTGTATGCAGTCCCTAGTTGGCTGTACTTTCATCTCTGGCAGAGCAAACAACTTAAAAACATGTTCCCTTTTGCTTTCACTGTTGTTTTTGAAGGGATTTTTCATCTTTTGGGACTTTTCCTCTCTGACTCCTTTAAGTCTAATATTGGTCTCACAACCCACTCTGTTCCTCCCACCTACCTACCTACCGTTGCTCATGCGCCTACTCTTCTAAGAAAGGATTTTCATTATTACCAATGTTTCTTTTTATATAAGGAATAACCTTTGAACAGCACAACTGTGTCATATCTCCTTTACATAATACAAATTTATTTTCCTGGTTTTGCCGAAGATTTTTTCCTTGCTATACTGTACAATCTCCCTCCTACAATTTTCCTCCATTGCCATGGTTTCCATGTGGTTACAGCACATGTGTCAAATGCTGTGGTACCATTCTGGATAAAGCACAGCTTGCTGTGATTTTGAAATACACACCTCTGCTGCTGCATTCTCATTATCCTATCAGGAAGTAAGCAAATCTTTTTTCTCTGTCTTTGCTGGCAGTATGCTCTTGGTGTTTAAGCTTTCACAGTCTAGATAAACTGATTCAGCTGGAAAAAAAAAAACAAGGTGGTATTTTCTTGCCGTTCCTAAAAGGTGGCAAAAGTTTATCTTTCACTTGTAAGCAGATTGAAAATGGACTGGTTAGCAAACTTCTAAAGAAGGTTCAGGTGACAGATACCTGACAATTCTGTTACAGCTGAGCTTGATTCAGGACATATTCCCTCACTATCTATATGTACCTTGTTTATGTTTAGCATGTTATTTGTTGGGAAAAAATGTATGCAATTACATTGCTGTCCACGTGCCAACCTGTCACCTCCAGCTCCCCGTAACTCTTAAATCCATTGGCCAACTATAACCAAGTTTGCTAGAGAGCCTCAAATCTGAAAGATATGAAGTTCCAGAAAGCTTTATCAAGATCTGTAGCTGGATAAGGCAAAGGAGGATCTGCAGCCATCGCTTTTGTTCTTTCGAAGGACTGTGGGCAAAGTAGCTGGTGGGTCAGCACAAGGAATAACATGATGGCAGCATTTTCCCAGCCTAAAAAGATAAGGAATACAGAAGGGACTGGAAAACTCTGTTGAGGACGAGGTCTGAGAGATGGATTATGTCACCACAGTTTTTCTACTTCATTTTCCCCCTTTCCTGTTCTCCACTGCAGGCACACTCACTGCTTAAAATACAGATTCAGATCATGCTTCTTAATTCATTATTGCTGCTATTGTGGGAACATCATCCACTTGAATCTTTTATTTGGTTGTTTTGTTTGTTTGTCTGTTTGTTTGGAGGGGAGTTTTGTAACATATTACAGAACTTCATGATAATCTGTTAGTGGACATGGATTTTGGGTTAAATATAGTTGCACAATTTTTCTTTTAAACTCATATTTGATCACATGAACTTTTTTTTCAGATAGTGATCTGTGATCACTAGTGAATTGAAAATTTTAATGATCTTGATGCTTTGTACATGCATTTGTAGCATTTATGTAAAAAGGACAGAAGGAAGAACAGAAATGAGGTTCTTTTCTTAGCAAATCTTTATTTTCAAGGTATTTTACTAGGCATGTGATGTTTTTCCAGACAGCTGTGATTAGGAGAAACTCAATTATAAACACCAAAATCAGTTTTTAATGCACACCAAGATTCACCACTGATGATGAAGAGAGTATGTGACCATATAAGCATTAGACTTTTCTCCTTTTTATCCTGTGGTAAAGAATTTTTCTATATAGCTTTCATCATAGCTGCATCTATTTCTATGATATACTGCATAGATGAGTGATATTTAGAATAAACCAAACAGTTCCTAACTTTAAAGTTTATCAGAGACATTCCAAAAATAATATCTCAAAATGACGGCATGTTATTTGTTTACACTCATGCTTATATTTTTATGTGTTAATGCAAATAGTGTAAGTACTTTCTACTTGTATGTTTATGGGCATCTGGAGATAAAATAGTTTTGAAAACCAAATCACAATAAATGATCAAGCTCAATTAAGTGCTTGCTTGTTAGCAAGCTTAGTAGCAGTGACAAAAGCAAGAAGAAAGAGGTAGATCTGATTTGTACATCCTGAACTCAAACTTTCACATCGCCACACTCAGAATTGATCACATCAGTTTCTGGAGGACAAACCACCAAGCTGGAGTCAACCTATATTATTAACCTAATCTTGACAGAGCTGCAGCACCAACCCTGCTGGGATGACTTGGAAGGAAAATCAAACCACTCCATTATTACTTAGTGTAAGACATATTTCAAGATAGGAAATCCTCTGGTCTTCATAGAAGTGATCCTTGGGAAGTGTCTGCGCTGAGGGAAACGATAAGGTTCGTATGGATAATTTTAGCCTGAAACAGTGCCCAGGCTGTTCTGTCATTTGAGCAAACTGAAGCTGATGTCCTTACACTACACTTCACCATACAGCACATCATAAATCCTTAGGTATGAAAACCATCCCAGGCTTGGGAATGAGTGCCTATTTACTTTGAGGTGTTTCTATATTACTATAATATACTCCAAAATATCCAGGAAAAAAAGATGTCACATAAACAACAGCACACTTTTTTTTTTTTTTCTTTTTCTCTTTTTTTTTCTTTCTTTTTTTTTTTTTTTAATGAGGTGGTGTCCTCATTCTGCTAAAGTGATCTGATCCACATCACAGACAGGGGGAAGGGTGAGGTGGTACAATACCACATTTTCATTATGTTGAATATTTTTAGACACATGCAGGGAAGCTTGTTAATTTTCTTTCTTGCTGAGTGAGTTCCAATTAGGGAGTAATGACTTTGCTAATTAGTACAAAAGGAATGTCTGATTAATCTTTTACTAGTGTTTTACAGTTTGTTTTCAGTACAGTTGGCGTAATTGTTTCATGTTGCAGTCTCTTTCATTTTTATCAAACCTGTAGCTAGCAGAGGAATTGTTTCTATGTTCCTTGAGGTGTGTTTTGTTTCTTTTCTTGAACAGGGAGGTTTTTTTAATTTTGCATTAAAGAGACAGAAGCATCTCCACAAGCTTTGGACATGCAGCCTAAGGAATATTATTCTGGAGCTATTACTGGCCTAGGTAGTAACTTTCCCAGCTCACATTCACTGATTCACGATATATCACTTAACTTTTTATTCATGCTATTGCAATCCATTCTCTCTTCTCTCTTTAACTAGGGAGAAGCTGTTGGACACATTTCTCACTTTCCAGGCTTGTGTGTCAAGTATGATTAAGTTCAGTGAATAATTTATAAGTCAGAATAAATTTTAAAGGCAAGACAATGAAAAATATATTTATTTTGAGGTAGTAGGTGGGCATACTTCAGGAGCCAATGGTTTCCTTAGGGTAGCTGACATCTGTTTAGTGTAAATTATATTTAAGGAGGAGAGGACATTGGTTTATTGGAGGAACTTAGAGTTTGGAGCCTTTAATGAACAGTTGCTAGTGATAGATTTATAAAGCACAATCAGTCAGTTAAAGCTTAGTATCATTGATGGGCATGAGAGAAATCTTGTGCCCCATGGCAGATTCCCTTCAGTGTTTTGTGCCCCCCATACACAGAGTTATGGATGCCTTTACAGCACAGAAATGAACCCACAATGCTTTGTGGAGCCAGGACATCCCTACCTTTAACTGCACAGGACATGGGTAGGATGGACACTCCTCCTCTCCGCTCCTGTGATGAGCCCCACCGGTTTATCTTGCAATGAAACTGAGATTCCCTAGATATTACAGTCTCACTGGTAGCAGTCACTGCTTCTCACATTGTGAAACTTAACTTTCTATTAGTCCACACCTAGCTACGTATGATCTGTTACCTCAGTATTACCACATTTGTATAAATATTATTTCTTGTTTCTCTGAGATGAGAAGTGAACATTTTGTTGTAATCTGTGAAATATTCTATTGCTGTTGTCCCGCTTGTACTTTTACCTTTACTTGCTGAAATTTGGGGCAGTAATACTGTTACAATAAACTTACATAAGAATATCCTCAGAATTATAGAATGTTTTGGGTTAGACAGGACTTTAAAGATTATCTTATTTCAACTCCCCTCACCATGGGCAGGGACACCTTTCACTAGAACAGGTTGCTCAAAGCCCTGTCCAGCCTGGCCTTAAACACTTCCAGGAATGCAGCATCCACAACTTCTCTGGGCAACCTCTTCCCATTGTCTCACCACAGACATAGTTAAGAATTTCTTCCTAATTTCTAATCTAATATCTAAACTTGCTTTTTTTTCAGTTTGAAGCCATTCCTCCTTGTCCTGTCACTACATGCTCTGGTAAAAAGTCCCTCTCCAGCTCCCTTGTAGGCTCCCTTTAGGTACTGAAAGGCTGCAATAAGGTCACCCCAGAGCCTTCTCTTCTCCAGGCATAAACATTGACAAAAAAAGAAAAAAGCCTATAACTTTTCTAGCCAAAATGTAATTTTTTTGGCAGTATGGTAGAAAATTTTGGAATTCAGTAATCTGTAAAAGAAAAGCAGCAACCTCATTTAGATGATTGTCTTGTTTGCAGACATGAAAATCCTTGTCTTGTATCTAGTCATCTGCTTCACTTTTACATAAGATTTAGCTTTATATGGAATATAGCTACAGATGAAAGTTAGGACTTCCAACATCTTAGCTTCTTTCAGTTAAATCCTAGAAACATTTATGCATTTTACAGCAAATGATGTTGATGAATGCAAGGTAACACTGCTGTCTCTCAAAAAGCAAAGCCTCTCGTACTTTATGTATCAAATGGGCACTTAGAGGGCTTGTGTTAAGAAACACAATTATAATTACTGAAGCAAAATGTGTTTTTCAGCCATCTCTTTCAGTGTATAGTCTTTACAGAGCCAACATGCATCTTTGTGTGCAAAACTGGTCTTCTTTATTTTCAGCCCTACTTCTTCCCACATGCTTAAAATGCTGCCTCAGAAAGGGAGTTAATAATGTCCAGTGGAGATAGGGGAAAAAAAATAGATTGCAAGGGCATACATGAGCTATATGTTCTGAAAATTTTCCTAGCAGTAATGATAGTTAAGCGTGGGAGTGGATTGCCAAAAGAAATCACTTCATTGGACATTTTCAAGAAAAGGGTAAAAAATGTCTGTCAGGACAAATTTAGGTATTGCTGATCCTGCTTTGGGGTGGAAGAAGGGACCGAATGACCTCTTGAAGACCCCTCCAGACCTATATTTTTTGATTCTCTGTCTTTCTCAGGCTATTGAATATACCCACTATCATTGTTCTTACTTCCTTTTCTTAACTTATTTTTTAAATGTAAAAATAAAACTCTCATCAGGACTAAATTATTCCTGAAGGCCTGCTGTTGAACAGTAAATATAGATATCCCACCCACAGCAGTGCTGCGCAATTCTTTCATGTTCTTTAAATGTTATTTCATTGCTAGCATTTTGAAATCATGTTCCCACCACTGCCAGCCATACCATGCTTGACCCTTGGTACGTGATCTCGCACTATCTGGTTTAGTTTGCTAAAGGGAACTCAGCTGATGTATTGAAACTGCCATGCAGAAAATTCACAGGCATAAAAAGAGATGTGCATTTGCAAAAAAATCAGTCTGGAGTCCATAATGTTCTACATAACAAGGCAAGGAAACAGGCAACAATAATTAAGTTAATTATTCATAATAATTTTCTATTCTGATCAGGTAGAAGTGCAATCTTTTTTCACTGTGAAATGGTGGAGCTCTTTCAGATTAAAAATGGAAAAAGTTAAAATAGTGTATATTGCTTTCATTTTAATATGAAAGTACAAGGCAAACAGTGTTTCTTCTGACATGTTTCGGGATCTTCTGTTAATCTGCATCATATTAGGGCGAG
This sequence comes from Cnemophilus loriae, assembly GCA_013397755.1. Classification (NCBI taxonomy): domain Eukaryota; kingdom Metazoa; phylum Chordata; class Aves; order Passeriformes; family Corvidae; genus Cnemophilus; species Cnemophilus loriae. Next base: position 607,173 of record VZTF01007556.1, on the reverse strand, counting down.
AGAAAGAGAGATGAAGATGAACACTTGTTCTGCCCTTACAAATAAGAGATACTATTACTATCTAAGTCATGGTGGTACCCAGTCATTTGTTTCTTTTATTTTCTTGTGATTGTATTACTGTTAAGATAGAGCAACTTTCAATTTAATTTAGTAATTCTCTGCTGGCTTGGGTGTGGGATGAAGAGTGGGAGCATGGGGCAGCAAAGAAAGTGTACGGCCCCTGGAATGGGTGCACTCTGCTCCCTGTGTGTAGTGGTTTGAGTTTGCCAATCCAATTTAAGTGCAGTAATTTAAATTTGGGTCTATTATTCAGGGTATTTCCCTCTGTGAGATAAGGGTTAGGAGAAGCAAAGCAGGCTCAAACTTTAAAGAATATAAAGAAAGTTTTATTAACAGAACTAAAAGAAAAAAAAGAAATAAAAAGAACCAAATAATAAAAATTAGATTAAACCTTCAGAAAACCTCTCCTCCCCCCTCCAAACTTCTCTTTCAGATATTTCCCCACTGCCAATGCAAAGACACAACATCTGATATTTCTCAGTCAGTTTGCCACCTCTAGAAAAACCTTTCTTCAGTTCACTTAGAGAGCGGAGTCTCTCTTAGCCATACTATGGAGATTCTCCACAAGAAAACAGTTCTCTTGTGGCTTCAGCATCACAGTGAA